>PPOL03000017.1:0-143620 GCA_003708905.3 Monosporozyma siamensis
TTCCAAAATTCATGTGATCTAAATCACTTATTACGTTCGAGGAATCTAGCGCCAAATAGCACAAAGAAATTACGGGCGTGTGGCGTAGTTGGTAGCGCGCTCCCTTAGCATGGGAGAGGTCTTCGGTTCGATTCCGGACTCGTCCATTTTTTTCCTCTTTTTGGCAATTTTTCCCGCCCGAAAAGCAAAAACCGCAGAAAAAATATCCGAATTCTTTTTTTTTTTTTTTTTTTCGCGCTGTCGCAGAGAAAAAACAGCCATTTTGTATGGCAGCATTTAATTCACCTTTTAAGACATTATTTCCCTACATTGAAATTTTTGATCTGAAAACATACAAATTCTGATACTGGTGGATTTGGTAACTGGCTCCGTTTAAAGACAATTAACCCATTTAGTTGGAACGTAGTTCGTCTTTTGCTTTCAACATTTCATATATACCAATTGGTTTTGGTTTGATAAACTCCCAGCTGGATCAAGAAGAATTCGGATATTCCTACACATATATATTTAGATCTTTATGTTGAAATTACAAATTATTTTAGTACCCCCCAGGGTACTAGATCTTCAGACCCCCAATATGCTAGTCAATAGTACACCCAATAACTCCCTAAATTCACAAAATAATCCAAACGGTAAAATACGATTGGCCACATTTAATTCAAGACAAAATACTATGATCAATAATACCAACAACAACAACAATAATAATATTAATAGGGGTATAAGAAATTGGAAAACTAAAATAAATCAAATAATTGCCTATAGAAATTATATATTCCAAAAGAATTGTAAAAAATTTCTATTATTTATTAATTTACAAGATGATTTAAATATGTTGGCTGATGAAATATTGACAAAATTTAATAAGATGTATCCAGCATTCGATGATGATTTAAATATTCTTACTATACAAGATTATAATGGGAATGATTTAGATCCAGATTTTATTATTAAAGATGTGTTTAATACAAATAATATTGTGAAGGTACTGATAGATAAAGATATCGATTGGAATGATCCAAAATATTTTGGATCAAAATATGGTATTAATGTAAAGAGAAGGAAATTAAACCCTAGAAATTCATCTTTAAATAGTAATAGTTTAAGGTTTACTACCCCTATGGTACATGAAATTAATAGAGATATTGATTCAGTCATATTAGATAAATCAATGGATAGATCAATCTTACCACCACCTTCAAAACCACAAGCTCCACAAATTAGAATTAGTTCAGGTATTGATCATAATAAAATATTAACAACAAATCAACTTGACGCGGTATCTAAATCTGAAATTGTTGACCCAGATAAATCTAGACAACAAATTGGCCTCGCTGATCAATCTTCTCCCAAGGGTACATTATTGGGTACGCCAGTGATGTCTATCATTACACCAAATAAACTAACTGCATCTGAACAGAAATTATATTCAGATTCTATATTGAAAGATGTTGGTTCTACTGGTAATCATATTTCAGATACTGTCATACATCATAGTCCCACAGAGATAACATCCACAATACCGCCACCAATGAAGACTCCAAGAATTGATAATGATACTATCTTACCCATAGAGGAATTAGAAGAATCTCTAGAACCATTATCAACAAAAGAAAAAATCCCTACAAATAATAATAAACCTGTATCAACTAATGAAAATAAACGTACTCAACCGTCTTTCCATAAATTTGAAAGACCAAGTGCATTATCAAAGGCTAAGAGAGCATCTTTACAAAGACAACAAAGTACCATTGCTAATGATAAAGGTTCACCGGTAAAGAATGGTCCATTGTCTGATGAATTGGCTGATAATGTTCATTTAGCTGAATTACCATCTAAGATTACTGATAAATCGAAATTGAATGGTACCACAAAATCAAAGAGTATCTTGGAGAAAATCATGGAACAACAAAAACCTATCACTAATAATGTTAGTACTGAACAAGATAATAATGAAATTAAAGAAACAAAGAAAAGACATATTATTAATCGTAATAATTATAATTCAAATCAAACAATTGAATCTAATAACGTTTTCACACTAACAACAACTTTAGAATCAAACAATGAAAAGATACCATCTACAAAGAAACAAGAATCCACGGAAGAAGCTTCTAAACCCAATGAATTGACTAAAAACGATAAAGCGAACGGAAAAGTGCAGAAAGCGGAACAAAACAACTCAAAGGTTACAAATAGTAATGCTGTTCCTAACTCAAATGTCACAATACCAATTTATAAGAGTAAACTTGTTCCTATCCTTCCGAAGCCAAATAAAGAGATACCTGCTACTGCTAGTCATAACCAAATGATCAATGACACTCTTGCTTTAGCAAAGGGTAATAAAGATGATTCCTTTTCATCTACAACTTTAGAAGATAAATCTGAAACTAAGAAACAAAATAACGGTACCACACCAAATAATAAAAATATTGATAATATAAGTCACGTATCTAAACCTACATCCACAACAAATGAATCTCCAAAGGTTAAATCTAAACCAGTAACTAAAAAGCAACCATCAATTTCACAACAAAGCGGTTCTGCTTCATCCAAAAATTCTAGTTTCAAAAAATCTGATTTATTACGTATGTTTGAAACTAATAAGTTCGATCATCCGCCTTGGTTATCAAAGGATAAAAATACTACAGCACACAGAGTCATTGGCAAAGCAAGAAGAAAACCATATTTG
Organism: Monosporozyma siamensis; assembly: GCA_003708905.3. Taxonomy (NCBI): domain Eukaryota; kingdom Fungi; phylum Ascomycota; class Saccharomycetes; order Saccharomycetales; family Saccharomycetaceae; genus Monosporozyma; species Monosporozyma siamensis. The sequence goes on from PPOL03000017.1 coordinate 2,693, forward strand.
ACTGTATTATATAAGGATATTGACAATTCAAAACCTGATCCAAGAAATATTTTACCTTCAAGAACTCCAAGAAATGCAGCCCAAAAGGCTTCATTAAAATTATCAGGACAAGCTCCATTTATTAAAGATTATGATGAATTTATTGCTGGTACAGCTGAAGAAGAAGAATTTGAAAGTTATTCTGATACTGATGGAGATGATGAATCATCCAGTAATGGTGGGATTGTAACAGATTTATCTTCGGGTGAAGATGATATTGTCACTTTGGCAAAAGCTACTCCAAATGTTCCAGTAAAAAAACTTGATTTAAAAGAGAGTATTATAAAGCATTTACCAGAAGAGACTACTCAAAAAAATAGTCCAGGACATATACAAGTTACAACTTCTGAAGTTTCCCAAGTGGTCGCGTCAGTGGATAAAGTTAGTACTATAGAGGAGAAAATTGATAGACAAGATGCAAAATCGTCCAATCCCGAGACATTAGTCAGCGCATCCAAAGGTATAATTTCTAATAAATCACTTGTATTGGAGAGTAAAGTAGACCCTCCACACACTACCATCCCTGAAACGACTCTAAAACCAGCTGGCAATCTCCCAAGTTCTCAAACTAGTGAGGGAAAGACAATGGAAACCATTATTCTTTCAGATACTCCAGATGACGTAAATCCACCATCAACTCTTCAGGGTCCAATTGGTGGGACCTCCAACCAAGTGTTGTTATCTGAGTCGAACGCCAGTACGAGAAATCCAATACTAAATCAAACAAAGGAGGAACTATCTACTTTTGTTGATTTCTTAAATCAGTCAGAGGCTGGTAGTGATATGTTACTTGATCTCGATACAACAGACTCAGGAGATGATTTATCAACATCCCTTAACAATACTGAACTATCAATTAATGCGAAAACTGTCACACCTCCATTAGATCTTTCCAAAAATGAATCAGACTTATATGGTACAGCAAATAAATCAATGTCGCTACCTGCAAGAAGTACATCAAGCATGTTACACTCACTGAAACCCAGCTCGAGTTCTAATAAGGAGCGGGTTGATCTTGAGTCGGTGACGAATACCTCAACCAATATTTCAAGTGTAATACAAAGATTAAATAACAAAGTGGCTATTAAAGTTTCAGCTGCTGGGGCTGTTGCCAGAAGACAATCTCCCAATACTCGTGAGATAAATAATGAAGTTTTAGAAACATCCTCAGACTATGAATCAAGTGATGTTGAACTAGATGATTAATACTTTCCATTATTTTGAAGCCGATTTTAATTGACCATGAGTTTAATAATACCAATTGTTGTTTATATAGCATGACATTTACACCATTATATAATATTGCATTAATAAATTAAAAAGTACTTTCTTTAAATTACACTTCAGCCAGTTTATTATGTCCCTTTACGAAATTGATAGCATCTTCTCTTTCAACTTCAACAACTGTTGATATCTTATTTTCATATTTGACTCTATAGAAACGATCTGCCACTTGTAACATATCTGTTCTAAAAGTTGTACAGATAAACTGAGCATTGGCAGATAATTCCTTAATAGTCTTAGCCACAGAGGTTCTATATTGTTTATCTAAGGCAGCATCAATTTCATCAAATAAGTAGAATGGTGCAGGATCTACCATTTGTATAGCAAGAATTAAAGCAATAGCACAAACTGTTTTTTGGCCACCAGATAATTGGCTTACATGTAATTGTTCATCATTCTTTGAATTAAAGGATACTGCAATTGAAACACCAGAATAAACAGATTCAATATCATCCCCTTCATTGGATTGGGAGGCATTTTCATTTCTATGGATAATCAATTTGGCTGTACCTCTTGGCACCAATTTTTCGAATACTGTCACAAAATTTTCAGAAACCTTTTGGAACGTATTTTCTACTGCTACTAATTTTTGATCCTTCAATTTTTCAATTAATTCTTGAATAGAAGTATTTGACTCATCAAGTTCTTTGGCTCTTTCTGTAAGTTCATTCCTCTTCTCATCAAATTTGTTAAAGTTTTCTAAAGCTCTCTTATTGATGTTTGTCATAACAGAGATATCCTTAGTAACATTATTCAACTTATCAAGTAATTCATTACTGCTTAGATTAGAATTTGTGTTTAAAACATCTTCAGCTAACAGACCAATTTCTCTTATTTTCTGTTGTAACTCATCACGTCTAGATATTAATACAGTTTTCTTAATCATATTCTTCTCTACATCCTTTTGATATTGCTCGATCTTTTTAACTAATGACCGTTGTTGAGAATTTGTCTTTTCTAATAGCTTAGAATTATTTTTCTTTTCATTGATTAAATTATCAATTTCCTTTTCGACAGTTGCCACCTCATTTTTAGCTTTATTTTTCTGTTCTATAAGTCTTTCTCTTTCTTCTTTTAATAATTGTAATTCATCGTTAAGACCTTTTACAAATGCATCCCCATAATTGGTAGCTTTCTTTTGTAATTCTTCTTGTTGAGGAAGGAACTTCAATTCTAATTCAGCATTTAACTTATCAATAGTGGATGTTATATTTTCCAAAGAATCAATAGTAACGTTAATATCGTTTGTGACTGCTTGGATCTTAGAACTTATACTTTCAAGTTGTTGATTTTCCTCTTTAGACAATTCATTCTTAAAATCTTGCTTCAAATCGTGGTTAAGGGTATCAATCTTTTCTTGTGTAATTCTTGATGTCGTAAGATTTTTCTCTCTTTTCAATATAAGCGCTTTCAATGATTCTTCCAATAATACTTGCTGACTCTTTTTGCTATTCAATTTTACTCTAAATTGTTCCATATTGGTTAAAATAGTTTCACGTCTATTAGAAAGGCTTCGTATATTCCCATTTATTTCATCGATCGTAGAATCAATTTCTTGTAATTGTTTTTTGATATAATCTATATCTTTTCTAATCTTCTCATGTTCATTTCTTGATTTAGCTAAATGTTTTAACGCATCTATTCTTGTCTTCTTATATTTATCACGATAACCACCAGTTAAAACACCTCTTTGATCAGCAGTATCACCATCCAGTGTGATTGCATTCAATTTATATTTTTTAGCTATATTTACACCATTTGCCAAATCTCTTACTACAATACTCTTACCAAAGATATGTTTAATAACTTTTTCAAATTTGGGATCATATTTAATTTTCTTAATCAATGGAGTGAATGATGAAGTTTGGTCATGTGGAGGGAATGTTATTGATTTATCCTCCTGGATTCTATTTAATGGCATAAATGTAACTCTCCCACCTTTCATATTATGTAATTCTCTCATTAAGATAGATGCAGTCTCGTCAGTATCCACAACAATATGGAAAAGAGAATTACCACCAACAACTTCAGCACAAGTCTTATATTTTTCACTCACCTTAATTAATTCACCTACAGTACCGAAGACAGTATCTGCTGGTAATTTTAATTTTTCAGTAATTTCTCTACAATTAGTTATACCATCAGCTAAATTCTTACTCATTGTTTCATTAACAGTAGCTTGAGAGTCTTTTACATCATCCATTAAAGTATCTAACATAGTTTGGCATTTTTGTTCATTTCTCCAAAATTCTTTACGTTCATCAATCTTTTCAGCATATTGTGATTTTAATTTTGTTAAAGTGGAATTAATATCATCTAATTCTGCGGTGATACCTGGTCCATCTATAGAATCATTTAATTCTTCGATTCCATCATTTAGATTGGATAAATTAGATTCAATTGTTTCTTTCTCTGTATCTAATTCTTTGGAAGTTGTTTGTAAACTACCTAGGATAGTGGATTGTTCTTTAATTTCACTTTGAATCCAATCATTTCTTTCTTGTTTAGAGTTGAAACGTGCGTAAGTTCCTCTTTTCAATAGTAAATCTCTTTCATTTTGTTGTAATTGAGTTAATTTCAATTTCAAATTCAATTCTTCTTTGGTCAATTCTTCAAATCTTGGTTTAATCTTGGTTAATTTTGAACGACGATGATCAATTTCATTGTTAATGATGGCTAGATTCTTATCATCTACAGAATTTTGTTCCTGTTGTGACTTGATTTGATTATTTATATCTTCAATCTTCAAATTTAATGATGTCAATTTATCTGATATATCAGAATATTTAATCTTTGATTGTTCCAAATCTGTTGTCTTCATTAATTTCAATTTATTATCAATTTCATGTAGAAGAGTGGTAACCTTGGCAATAAGACCTTCTCTCTTATCTAACTCATCAATATATTGTTCTGATGAGTTAACTGTGTTATTATAATCGTCATCAATACTTTCAATCTGATTAATAATATCATTTAATTCTCTATCGTAGAGAGTAAAAAGATACACTTTCCTCTTTCTTTCCAAATCATTGTATTTAGTCAATTCATCCTTTTCCCTTTCCATTTCTTTCAATTTGTCATTTAATTCCTTTAATTCTTTCACAATTTGATTTCTTTTGAATTCAGTTTCTTTCATATTCTTCAACGAGGCATTCAATTTAATTTCAAAAGATTTAGCACCCACTACATCTTCTAATAATTGTAATCTTTGTTTATCCTTTGCATTAGTTAAAGCTACAATTCTACCTTGTGGAACAATATTATAAGGACTAGACATTGAAAACCCTGTACTTTCTAACATTCTAACAATATCATTCTTAGTCACATTTCTATCATTAATTTGATAATCATCCTTCTTCAACCCAACGGTTCTTCTTACAAAGATTTCGTTATTGGGTCTCTGTATAATTCCGGAAGGTAACATCATTCTTTGTGCAGGGTCATGGAAGACCAATTCTACCGATGCAGACATAACGGAACCAGCACCCTGATGGATCAACCCTTGTCTTTCCTCTCTTTTCAATGACGAATATTCATCACTAAGAACAAATCTAATAGCGGCAAATAAATTTGATTTACCTGAACCATTGGCACCAATAATGATATTGTGATGTGGTGAGAAATCGTCAATGACCGTTTCGTTTCTGTAGGTTTTAAACCCCTTGATCACCACCCTTTTGATGTACATTTTTGTACGTGTTTTGTGTTGTTGTTGTGTGAGTGTCAATGATGTTAGATCTCTTGTTTTAAATTCAGATTCAAATTAACTTTGTTTAAAATTTACGCGTTGGGAAAACAAACAAAAAAACGCGTGAACTGAAATTTCCATTTTGGGTAATTACCGGATTGGGAAGATTATTCTAAAAGAGGAAATACTATTTTACCAAAACCCTAATACAAGTTTTTAGGGTTAAGTAAATATTAATATATACCCTAATGAAAATAATTTTGAAATTACAAACCCTAAAAACATCGAACTGTAAACAAATAATAATAATAATAATAATAATAATAATAATAATAATATTGTTAAACATCATTAAATAGATGATTAAACATAAGGAGATTGACAACAGCTTGAAGTTAAAAGGACTAAAACATTCCATGGCCAGTAGCATTAAAGAATTAGAACAAGATATTCGCTCTCTCAGGAGTGAAATGGAATCATTGAAATTGAAATCTGATAATTTAAGACAACAAATTGATAAATTGAAACATCCAATAAAGAAGAAACATAAGAAGAAGAAAGAAGTGCGACAAGAGTCTGGCCAAGTGAAGGATAAAAAGGTGAAAAATGTGTTGGATGAATTTGGACCCATTTTTGAAAAGTTTCCTCAATTACATGATATCTTATATAAAGAATATCGATTCCAAGAAAATGAAATGGGACAGAAAGACGACCATTCCGAATCAGAGTATGAATCAGATTATACCTCTTCATCTGCTTTCTCTTCCTCTTCCTTACCAAATGAAGCAATGACACCAAGAAAGAAGAGAAAATCTGTTATGGGAAATAATTCAATTGATGATAATTTACCTGAACATGAATGGATATTAAAGAATCAACCTACTATTGAACATAAGATGTTTGATACTAGTGTTAATGATATGTTTGATACTACAATTTTGTCCTCCCCCTCAAAGAGGAAACAACCACCTGGTCAAATAGATCCTAAATTAGATGCATTGAAAGATGATATTATAATGGAAAATATGTTTAGATTATTTGGTGTTACTTTCTTCCCCGTTATTGACCCAACAGATTTACAATTAAATGTTGATACACAAGAATTAGAAGTGACTAGGGAAATGTTAGGCATACGATTTGATATTTTTAATCAAGTGGGACAAAAATTTGAAATACCATTTTATATCTTATTGAAGAGAAGATTAAAATCGAAAAGTTGGGCAATTTTTAAACATACAATACCAAGCTATATCGATATTGAAATCTTGTTTGTGGATATTACTGTAAATGGGACCTCTACAAATGGATTTGAAGATATTTATTTATTTGCCAAGGAGATTTATCTTCAATTATGGCAAAATTCAATAAGAAGTCAAGTATTTGATAAATTGGTTCAAGATGATATTATATCGATTATATATAATGATATGAGATCTACAAGAGTACGATTTGAAATTACTGAGACACCAATCAAATTAGAATTACAATTAAATCGTGATCAAATTAAATCTGTTCGTATTATGGAAGGTGTCGCAAATATGGAGATGCAATCAAATCTTTCCATGATTTTATTAGGTTCTATCCATGAGTTAGAGTACAAGATAAATATGATTAAATTAAATTTAAGTCTATAGTAAAAAACGTATATATATATATTAGATAGTTGGTTCCGACGAGGGAAGATAATATGGGATTAAATAATATATTACCAAGGGACAGACATGCCCTAAGATATAACCTAACACTTTTTCACTTATAGTATGATAAAATAATGATGTTGTAATTAATAAAAAGATCCAAATAGATAAGATTATAATGATGATTAAATGCCCAATTTGAATCCATTTATTTTGTTTATATATTTGTCTCCATTCCAACGAATGATGTATTAACCATTTATCTAAATGATATAATTCAATCCATAAGATAAGACTAATGTTAATAAGAAAACAAAAATGTCCACTAATATCGAATCCACCGATCCATGAACCCATATGTTTTCTACAAAGTTCAGAATCTAAAATGTAATGGGGGTCATTTGTACTTGAAGAAGCATCCAATTGACAATATCCACCTGTCCAAATGAACAATCTATCAATAAATAAGAAGAGGAGGAAAAGTGTTAAATTCTTAATAATAAATTTCCAAATGAATGATTTAATAATCTTTGAATGAGAAAACTTGTATGATTTAACATTCCTTGTAGTCAGTAAAGGATCCCATTCTCTTGATAGAATATATAGATTCATAAGCAACAGAATAATAAAACAACCATTCCATATTGTATTACCATGATATGCAAAAACTTCGTTAATTAAATTACCATGTTTAAATGGATAAACATTCGTGACAATCCAATCCTTTATTGATAATGGGGTGAGTGTATTGAGCACAATGCCACTTAGAAGGATCCCCAAGTAAATATATAACACATATGGCCACTTATGCTGGTACATTACTTAGCGATGTCTGTGTGTACGAGGAATTCTTTTGCAGTAATCAATCACTGGAAAAAAAAAACATTCATTACCATGATCTATAAACGTTAAAGATATTATATAACTATACAATGTTATTTTCAAGTTTAAATTTCTCCCAAGCTTCACTTAAAACAGCAAAAACATTCTCTGCAATCATCTTATTTTCTAAATCTAAATTTGTTGGTATCTTATCAGGATGTGTCTTTGCAATAGCTTTCATATATGTAATTTTGACCTTCTTGGGCATAACAAGGTCCGCAGTGGAACAAACGGGACATGGAGTCCATGTCACAACTTGTGACAAGTTAGCTAATAAATGACGAATATCTTCAGGGTTATTCCCCTTCCATTGATTAACCTTTAACTCAACTTGATCATATAATTTGACTTTTAAATCTGCTTCTTGTTCCAATTTAGCATTTTGTTGTTTTAACCGGTCGACATTTTCTGTGTTTGTGGTGGTAAGTGGAGGTGTTGTTCTTCTTGTGGATGGGGTGGAGGAGGATGAAGAAGGTTGTGGATTGATTGGTTTAAATTTTTCTGGATGAAGAATCTTATCACAACGAGTTTTCCCCTCTAACACCTTTTTAATGGTAACATTATTATCTAATAAAATTCGATAAGTTTTCCAAGCATTTGAATAATCTTCAATATGTTCATATGCTTCAGCAACTCTTAACGTGACTTTAATCCAAATATCTTTAAATGATCTCTTTGGATCACTATTTGGTATATTACATTTCCACATCGATTCATCCATGGGCCATAACTGGTCAATTTGAAGACTTGACTTGATGATACTATCATACTCACCAATCTTCAATTGTGATATTGTCATATTGGACACGGCAATAAGACGTAATGGATGCTTGGGGGGTAATGTATTTAAAGATTTTGTATATTGTTCTAATGCTTCAGCATAATGACCATTTTTGAATAATGTAGTACCATTATTCTTAAATTCGTTATAACTTACCAATTCAATATCTGAGATGGGGGAAGTTATAATGGATGGTTGTGGTGGGAGTGGGGATGGTGTTGGGGTGTGAGTGGTTTCATCCAGATCCAATAATAGATCTGGTGCAGGGGAGGGGATAGGGGAGGGGATATTATCAGATAGAGATATATTATTGAATTGAGGTTCCAATGGAGGTGATTTCTCCACCTTCACCGGGGTGTGTTCAAATATATGTTCCTCTTCCACTGGATCAGTCCAAGAGTGTATAATTTTCTTACTCTTATCAAACATATCCAGTAGAGAATCACCAAGAGATGGGGTATGAGTAGGGACAGAGGGGACAGATGAAATATGATCCTGTTGTGCGGGACTCAAATCATTATGCATTATCCCCTGTTTATAGTATTTTGAAGCTTGTTCAAATGAATAACCTAATGACATAATTTGTGCTAATTCCATATCTGCATGTGTATCGGGTGCGGGGGTGCTTACGGGGACAGAGTCTACCGGTGTAGTAGTAGTAGTATTAAATACGTCAAATGCTTTATCCCAGTCTGAATCATCCTTTGGTTGTGCCTGTGTGGCAGGAGGAGGGATCCAGAAATCATTGTTGACAGTAGAAGTGTTATTATTCTTTACAGTGGGGGAAGGAGAAGGAGCCGGAGTCTGTTTCTTGGCGGTGGAGTCCATCTTCAAAGAGTCCAGCAGGTGAGCAAATGGGTCAGCCATGGTTGCCTGTGTGGTGGACAGTCATGGCACACAGTGTCTGCAACATCCCACTGTGAAATCCCAAAACACCCGGCCGTTTTTCAAATTTTGCGATGCCTTGAAATTTTTCACTTCATTTCTCGAAGATTTGAAAGTGCAGTTAACAATCCACTACTACTACTACTACTACTGTACTGCCACCGCAACACAACCACACAGCAACCACATCCCGCTATGCATTTAATGTACACTTTGGACAACGAGGGCAAAAGAGTCTACACTCTAAAGAAGACCACCGAAACCGGTGAAATCACCAAGTCTGCTCACCCGGCAAGATTCTCTCCCGATGATAAATATTCTAGACAAAGAGTCACTTTGAAGAAAAGATTCGGTATCTTACCTGGTTCTTCTGCCTGATTCCATTTATATATATATATATATCTATATGTATTTACTCTGTATATTTAATATCATACCATTTTGTTTACATTTTTGTCATTAGAATATATGTACTTTATATACTTGTATGTATGTACTCTCAACCCTTTGCAGGTGGTTTCAATTGTCCAGTGGTGGAGATATTGAACTGTACAGATTCCTGGTAATTATCACAAATGGTGGCCACAGTGCATAATTGTTGATTCTTCGCATTAACCAATGCCATCTCTTGGTTCATGGTGGCCACACTTTGGTTCAATCTTTCCACATTGTTGATGATACGGGAGAGAATGTTCCGTTGTGTCACTTCATATGGGTTCTCCATCACTTGTGTTGGTTGGTGGGATGGGGAGGGGATGTTTGGAATAGCGGTACCGCTGGTTTCTTTTCAAGTGAAAAATTATTTCTTGAATTATTTATACTGCTCAATGAGATGAACATGTCGATGGTTACTCTCCCACTCATAACAGCACCACCACGACATGCCGAACGATGCTATAGAGATCAAAACTATCTGTCCAGATGTGGAGAACTCTCAGTTCACCCTGACCGTCAACGAAGAAGAAACTTTGACAGATAATTCCACCACTACAAGCACAATCAATCAATTACCCAGAATCAAAATCCTGGGTACCGGTGGTACTATTGCCTCAAAAGGTGGTTCTGCCTCAGCCACCGCAGGTTATCATGTAGATTTAACCATTCAAGATATGTTAGAATCAATACCTGATATTTCACAAATTTGTCAAATTGAATATGAACAAATTTGTAATGTGGATTCAAAAGATTTAACTGAAATTCAATTAGTTACCATTTATAACGCCGTGGCATCTTCATTACAACGATTTGATGGGATTGTCATCACCCATGGAACTGATACTTTGTCTGAAACTGCCTTTTTTATTGAATCCACTATTGATTCCGGCGAAGTTCCTATTGTCTTTGTTGGGTCAATGAGACCCTCGACAAGTGTCTCTGCTGATGGACCCATGAACCTGTATCAAGCCATTTGTATTGCATCAAATGTCAAATCAAGAGGTCGTGGTGTTCTTGTGTCATTGAATGACCAAATTTCAGCAGGTTATTACATTACAAAAACAAATGCTAACTCTTTAGACTCATTCAACGTAAGACAAGGTTATTTAGGTAATTTTGTTAATAATGAAATTCATTATTATTATCCACCGGTGAAACCACAGGGAGTACATAAATTTAAATTAAGCTTGGATCAACCATTACCACCCGTGTGTATCATTTATGGTCATCAAACTATGACACCTGAGATTATTGACCTTGTGAAGGATCATTACGAAGGGATGGTTATTGCTACTATGGGGGCCGGTTCATTACCTTTAGAAGTTAATAATAAATGTGTCTCTTTGGAGAAAATGCCAATTGTTTATTCAAAGAGATCAATGGATGGGATGATTCCAAGAGCTAATTTACCACCAAATGCAAATAATATTATTGCATCGGGTTATTTGAATCCAGAAAAGTCAAGAATATTATTACAATTATGTCTTTTAGCAAATTATTCCTTTGAAGAGACAAGAAATGTGTTTAATGGTGTTTATGGGGGGTAATTTTTTTCCCTTCTTCTTATAATAACATTTATATAGATATAATATAGAATAGAATAAAAATATCACGCAGCTAATTGGAATTTAGTACCATTTTTCTTATTGGGTTGAGATAATTTATTTAATAATTTCTTTGATTGATGATTGATCTCATTTAAAATAGATTTCACCCGATTTTTCCCATTCTTTTGCTTCTGTTTCTTTCCCAGATCTACAAACTTGGATAACATGGGATCCTTCTTAACAGATTTATTATGAATATTAACATTAACATATTTATCTGCCATTTTTAACCTCTCTGAAACAAATTTATCATATAATTCTTGTGCCTCCACTTTAAGTTGTCGTTTCTCCTCCTGTGACAACTCTTCACGATACATCTCTCCCACAATCTTTGATATTGTCACTTCATCTAATTTCTTTTCACGTCTTAAATATGGTCCAATACGTTTTCTATATTGCATAAATCCAGATTTACTTGGTGGTGTAGAACCGTCTCCAAATAAACTCTTAATATCTGAATATTCCCATGTGGAAGATCTTCTCTTCTCCAATGCACGTCCAATAAATATATCTCGTGTATTCTGTGGAAGGGAATCCCATAAAAGTGTCATTTCATCTGTATATTTCTCCTCTTCATCCATCTCTCTACGATTCTTCCCCTCCAAACACCAAATAAACTGATTTAATGAATCATCATATAAAGGGTCACCAGGCGTGATTGATCCACTTCGGATCACTGGTGAAGGTAATGCCAGGCTTCTAGAAGATAAAGTCCGACGTAATTCTTGTCGGACCACGGGACCACTCACTCTCGATACAATGGAGCCAGATCGGGTCCTAAGTTGACTCAAGGCACCAGATGATACTGATCTAACTAACATATCTTGATTGATCTCTTGTGCCACAACGTATTTTACACTGCTTGTTATTTGACTGGAATGAGTAAAAATGGATATTTCATCCATTCCTAAAGGATACTACATCCCTCCCATGCAATATCATCCTCCTTCATACGTTGTTTGGTCCATTTTGCAACCGTTTATATATAGTGGTTGTGTTGTTTGCATAACTTTTAACAGTTTCATCTTTTATAAATGCAATTTCAAGACCCTTTTGAAACGATTTCTCGACCCATTGAAAGCACTTAAGAAGAGACAAACAAACAACCTACCAGCGATGTGGAAGAGAGCATTCCATTCACAAGGTGCAACAAGACAAGTCTGGAAGGATTTTACGCGCAGATCTGAATCCTTGTCTTTACGTTCACCCAAATTAAAACAATCTTTATTCGTTTCTGATTCTGTTGAGAGTCCCCTGGGCCCCTTCTCACTTAAGAAGGCTAGTTCTAGAGCTAAGTATAAGTCTCCTGAAGAGATTGACCAAACTTTCCGATTGGCTTATTCCTTTTTACAAGATAGAGCTGAACAAATTTATAATAAACTGGATGGAATACCCCAGAATAATATCAAGTTAAGGGATAAACTGCTTGTGCAAGCAGAGATAAATAATCCTGAAGTACAATATAACTTCCAATTTAGTGATAAAGTGAATAATGACCCACGTTTAATTGACTATAATTTACCTGTGTATAGATCATTGGGTTTAAAAGATTGGGAAAGTTATGAACAAATGTTATTAATGCAAAGATTAGAAACTTTACATGCTATACCTGATACATTACCAACTGTAAACTCTCGGGCTCGCGTAATGATTAAGTTTCCTTACTCTACAGGGGTTAATAAATGGATTGAGCCAGGTAAATTGTTATCATCTAATGTGACTCAATTGGAACCCGTTTTCAAGATCCAAGAATATGAAACATTAGATCTGGACATACAAAGATATACAATATTGATTGTTAATCCAGATGAACCAGATGTGATTAACGATTCATTTAAGACTACATTAGCTTATGGTTTACAAAATTTAAAGTTGGATTATAATGATAATATTATCGATGCTAGAAAGTTTAATGATGATAATATTCTTATTGATTATTTGCCACCTGTTCCAGAGAAGAATGCTGGGAAGCAAAGGTATATTGTATGGGTGTTTAGACAACCAAATGATTCTTTGAATGATATTTCTACGATATCAAGAGATTCTTTCAATATCAGACAATTTGTTGAATTGAACCGGTTGGATCCCATTGGCGTACATATTTGGAGAAGTGAATGGGATATGAATGTGGAGAATGTGAGGGCCAAGTATGGTCTACCGAAGGGAAGAGTCTTTTCCAGAGTTAGGAAATAGTAAATAGCAATATATCAATGCATCATCACCTGTAAATAGCAAATACGGAGATATTAATAATATTATTCTTTAATAGAGATATACGAATATATATATGTATGAAAGTGTATTGTATGTATATTGAATGAATATATGGAGTTGACGATATCAGGCCTTTAAGGATCCTACAGCATCCTCGATGAATTTACCAAAATCAAAATTTGGATCATCTAAATTGACCTCCATCTTACCACCGGATTCTGGCACAGGGTGTAACCGTCTATACTCTGCTCTGGCCTCCTGGATCAATTTAAGTTTGGTCTGATATTGATCTTCTTCCTCTTTATCCCTGGCTGCCGATTTCAGGGACCAATCTGTCTTGAACCCAACTAAAAACCCTAAACCAAGAGCACTATATCTCAACACATTAGCAGTGGACATAATTGACTTGTTTATACCTTAATGAATAGAACAGATTTCTGCTTTCTGTGAACAGTTTCTTCCCTTTGCAAGTTACTCTTTGAAACACTATATAATTCTCTCTATTAAATTAATATATAAAATTTCGCAAAAAAGACCGTAAGTCCAATCACATCGCAGATGAGAACACCATCATTTAAAACCTTGATCTCCCAACAATCGTTCCAATTCTTGAGATCGTATGGTTAAATCTGCTAAATTCTCTGTTAATGTCTTAATTTCATCGAATTTTCTTTGTTTCTTAGCTTCAGAAATCATGGAATTGATTAAGAAACTTTGTTCCTTTAAAACCATCAATTCTTCACGATATTGTTTTACTTCTTTAATGGTTAATTGTCCCATCATTTCAGACAGAGTCTTTACTTTAACCGTGGGTTCATGCTCGTTTGGTGGTGGCAATGACAAGGGGGATGATCTTCCCGAGGAGTGACTGGAATCTTGAGGACTTAGGATATTACCCAGGTTCTTTAATGGTAAGATTCTTTCATTGATAAATTGTGAAGATACAATTTGAATCGATTTCTGTATTTGTTCTTCTGATTTATTTGTGGGTTTTAATTGTACCACTTGCCTTGTGAGTAAATTATACGTGTTGAAAGATTTTAATAACCTTTCTCGTATCTTGATCAATTCGTGTAAATTAGCTGGATTAGGTATACCATTTTGGTTCTTTTCAACTTCTTCTCTTTGTAATAACTCTTCAAATCGAGGTAATAAATATGTAATCACTCGAGACACATTCTTAATACTATGATATTTAATCATAATAGGTGAGTTGTCAGCATGAATATCTTCTTTAAACTTTCGAGGGACGTAGATTGATTTTAGACAATTTGAACATAATCTTACTGTCACACTTTCCACATCAGTCTCTAATATACCTGTCAAATCTTCACGAAAGGGTAAATCAGTTGCATTTTTCCTTAAAGTGGTGATAGGTACAGCATAAGAACAACCAGTCTCCATGGAATCACATATTATATGCCCACATAATCGACAATGATGTTTTCGATTTAAAATATTAAATTGTTTATCACATATTTTACAATTTGTCACATTTTGATCAGATTGCCACGTTACTATTCGTTGTTCCAATGCTGTCTTCTCCAAGTTAAATTTCATTAGTGTTAACATATTCCCATTGATTCTATACTTTTTGTACAATTGAAACAAACCATCCAGTAGTTTGACTAATCTCGTTTCTAATTGTAATTTAATCAATTGAGAATCCTCAGCTCTCTTGGCTCGAAGTCTTGCAAATTGGTCAGTTAAATCTAAAGTGACACCAAATTCATTATAACCAGGACGTGAAATAAAACAATCATGACAACAGTTATACCAACGAGAATGTCTCCCGATGGGATCAAATTTCGCATCTGAATTTAATTTTATAATATTTGTACAATGTCTTCTACAAAATAATTTCCCACATTTATTACAATTAATTAAACCAGTAGATGGGTTTAACTTTCTATGACAATAATTACATGTTTTACCCTTTATGAATTTCTCCCAATGTGTTCTATCAATTTCTAATTTCTTCCCTTTACCACTACTTGTTGTGGCTTTATTAACTTCAAAAGAACTAGCACGAGAATGGGTTGGTTTACGAGGTAATCTCTGAGATTTCACTGGAACCGTTAATGTTGAATTATCTTCAAAACCATGATCTGTATCTAAATGATCATTTAAACTTTGTAAATTGTTAAAATGCTTTAAACAAATGGGACAACTTATATCTTCCAATTCCAAAACACTGGAGACACTTGAAGTTTCACTGCCATTCATTATTTATCTCCTCCCGCCTTTCCATACAGTTTTAAAACTGGTTAAGATTTGGCATACACCTTTAAAATCAGCCGTTGCAATAATTTTTCAAATAAAAAGACACATTTTTTGTATGTTACAGAGTATATATATGCTATGACAAAATCTATATAAATATAAATATATTAGAAGACCAATTTGGGCAATTGGAAAGCTTTAGTGGATTCCACCATTGCCATTGGTCTCTCTACAGTGATCAGTTCTTTATCACCGATGAAATCTACTGCTAAATTTGGTTTATATTTATCGTTAAAATAAAACACTTCAGATTCTGATTTAGCACGATGGGAATCTGTCTTATCATTCTTAGAGGAATGTGGGAGTATGGTATTGTCCATATCAATATCTTCCTCGTCCTCGTCCTCGTCATCATATTCATCATTATTTTGTTTACTATCCATAAAATTACTTTCATCAGTGATAGTCAACCCATCACGAGACCGTTTCTTACTCTTCTTTCTGTTAACCAGAGGTAAATCAATACCGAAATTTAATCTTGCAATCCATGTAGCACCCCAAAACCAAACCATATTATAATCATTTGAATCAATTAAGATACCATTACATTTTTCCTTTAATAATTGAATTCTCTTGGGTAAATTATCTACATTATTTTTAGTCCATTGAGTGAATACACCGTTGTTTTTTTCTTCTTCTTCTTTTTCTTCTTCCTCGTTTTCTTGTTGTTCGATGGTGGTGGTATCAAGGTCAGGTTGGATGGTGGATTGTTTATTTAATGAATCAATATCGATATTAAGTTCATAAATCTTATTATCTGCAGTCATCACAATCACAGTAGATTTTGTTTGGTTAATCTTAATTACAGTAATTGAATTCATTAATCTAATTAAAGATTTATAATGTCCCGTAGATAAACTAATTAAATCCACAGCACCACAACCTCTAGCCACCACAATATATTCTTTACAAACATCAATATGATTAATTTTGTTTAAGTATGGTAATTTAATTGAACTCTTTGTGGTTGGTAACTCGGAGATTTCAAATTCTTGTGATTCATCATCATCAGATTCTAAATCAAGTTTTAATAATGTATCATCATGAGTACAAATAATGGCGTGTGAATTATCAATGAATTTAATCAATTTTGAACCATTAGATGATAATATTTCGTTGTCAAGTTTAGTCACTTTTAATCTATCAGCATTGCCCACTGGTTGTAAGAAAAACATCTTTGTGTTGGAGTTTCTACCGACAAGAAGCACTTGACCATCGGGAGACATTGCACATGTTGATATATTTTCTTCATCTTTAAGTACCAATTTACAAACCAATCTATACTCTGTCGAGTCAACTGATGCTACACGCCAAATTTTAATTAATTTATTATTTTCCCACATGACCACCAATCTTGCCCCCTTGTTAATTAACACATTTTGTGTATATGGATTAACCAAGGGCATCTTTCTATAATTACCATGAGCAAATGAAGATAAGGAAGTGATGACAAATGTCTTTTCCAACCCACCAGAGATTAAGAAATCAGCACCATTCGATTGATACGATGCCATTGATCTAATATCATTGCCATGTAATAATCTATTAGCACTATTAACCCATCTCTTAGAATCAGAATGGTATGAGAATTGGAAAATTTTCCTATCTACACCAGCACTAAACACGGTAGAATTTGTCGAGTCCATGGTTAAACATAACACATCAGCATTATGTGGTTGAAAAGTTTGTAGTAATGTAGCGTATTGAAAATCCCAAAATTTGACACAACCAGTGGAATCCCCCGAGACAATTTGATTTCTTTGTGGGAGATATTGTACAGACCAAACAAGAGTAGATTCATGTTTTGCCTTATCTACTTTCATAGTATGTAAAAGTTTCCCCCTTTCTAAACTTGATGGTGTGACGTTCCATACTCTAATTCTTGCATCTGAACAACCAGCAATGACGAAATCGTCCTCATTCCAAACCACACTCAACACACGAGATTCTTGTCTTGTCACGATGATATCATGTTCCATGACACCGGGACCGCCGGAGATATCAATGATGACGACGGCACCATTATCACACCCGACAGATAATTTAGTTTGAGACTTGTTAATGGCCAGGGACCAAATTACCCCCGCATTACAATCATAATTCAACAAGGGCAACCCGGTGGATAAATCCCATTCTGTGATGACAGTGGACCCACCGATGGAGAATAATCTTAACGGTTCGTTGGGGACGTTGCTCCAACACAGCGCCTCGATGGACCTGCCCATGGCACCATGGATGACGAATTCCTGCACCCAGTTGTTTCTTGGATTCCATATTTCTATATCCCCATTGGATCTACCCAACGCCAATCTCAAATCGGATGGAGTCAGTCTGTTGTTGGTTGGTGGGGAGGACGCGTGGGAGAAGGCGAGGGCTGTGATGTTGCTGGGGGTGTAGTCTACGAACCTTGCCCTGTGGACAGCGAGTTGTTGGGAGGGCATTGCTTGCTTTGCTTGCGACGGTTGGGTGTGTGGGAGGTGTAGAGAGTTCAGCTCATCGCTTGCTTTTTCAATGTCACTTTGCAATCTGGAAAATTTTCGCCTGTGGATTTCCCGCAGTGGGTGAAAATCGGCAGACACACCGCAGAGCATGGTGTGTTATGTATGTATGGAGCGTATTAAGTGTATCGTCTCACACTGGAGACAGTGTGCAGGACACTGTGGTTGGTACCGTGTAATGAAGTGTGCTGTGTATGGGTGTGTCATAGGGGACAGTTTCTTATAGACAGCGTGCACTCTGTAGAGGTCATAGTAACGATCATGGGTGCAGTACAGTGTGGAGAATCGTAGAATGTAGTCCATTGTAAGGCTAATAGTACAGTGTAGTATATATAATACAGAGTATGGTTGTACATGGGGTTGCTGGTCATCCTTGTTCACAGCACAGCCCATTCGAACCCTTCTCGCAGCCTTTTCCTCTTTGATTTTACATTCGATTTTTAAAGCACTTTGATCTGAAACACTCTGCACATTCCAAACAACAACTACAACCCCACCACAATGGATGTCGACACAGAGGATATAAACCAGAAGATTTTCCGGTCCATGGCAGATGTCTTTCAACAAGCACAGATATCGTACGTGGGGCATAGAAAACATATTGCCATATTGAAGAAGATTCAAGAGAAATCCATCTCTACCGGGTTCGAAGAGTCATTTAATTATTGGTTCAATAAATTCGTACTTAAGATCTTACCCTTGAAGAAAAATGAAGTCGTCGGGGACAGAATTGTCAAATTGATTGCTGCTTTTATTGCCTCGTTGGATAAAGAATTACTTCTTTTAAAAGAGAATCATCATGAAACTGTGGCACAAAGGGAACAAACCTTTAATAAGTTCGTGGATGGATTTATTAGATATATCTTACGTGGAGTGGAGAGTAAAGACAAAAATGTAAGGTATAGAGTGTTACAATTGTTGGTGATGATTATGGATAATTTGGGGGAAATTGATGAAGAATTGTATCTTTTACTTATTTGGTCCCTAAACAAGAGAATTTATGATAAAGAATCTCATATTAGAACACAAGCCGTGTTTTGTTTAACTAAATTTCAAGACGAGGCATCGTTACATGTAGATAGCATGGATGATGATGATGATCATGTGCCAGCGGCTAAATCACTGATGCATATTATTCAAAATGATCCATCCCCTGATGTAAGGCGTGCTGCAATGTTAAATCTGATAAAGACACCGGCAACGTTATCTTATATCTTGGAAAGATCAAGAGATATTAACCCAGTGAACAGAAGATTAATTTATTCCAGAGTGTTGAAGTCCATGGGATTGGATTGTTTTACCAAAATTGATTTCAAGATATTGGATCAATTAATTAAATGGGGGTTAGAAGATAGAAATGATAATGTACGTACCGCATGTGAAAAATTAATATCGTACCATTGGATTAATTTATTTAATGGTGATTTAATTGAATTATTAGAAAATTTCCAAGTTATTAAATCAATAAGTATATATCAAGCAATGATGAGATTATTAAATGTAAGAAATGATATTATTAATAAATTGAAATTTCCCAAGGGGATATGGAAAGATTTTACCGTGGAGATTGCATTTTTATTTCGTTGTTTATATACTCATTGTGTCGAAAATCAATTATATGATGTCATTGATGAACATTTCCCTGAGGCATCAATCCTCTCGGAATATATTCAATTTTATATCATGAAAAGATTCCCCACAGATTCAGAACAGGCATTGAATAAGGCAGATAAGAAACATTTAGATTTTATAATAGAACAATTATTAATTACAGCAGATAATTATGATTTTAGTGATGAAATTGGTAGAAGATCAATGCTTTCAGTGATTAGAAATATTTTGTCTTATAAGAGTTTACCAGAATCACTTATTAGAATTGGACATAAAGTGTTAAAAAATTTATCAATTAATGAAAGAGATTTTGTCACTATGGCTATTGAAATTATTAATGATTTAAGAGATGAAGATTTAGAATCTCAAGAAAGGGAAGAAGAATTGGAGAAGAAAAGAAAACAGGAACTTTCAAAAAATAATGATGATAATGCGAAATCTAATGAAGGTAGAAAGGGAAATAATGAAGATGATGATGATGATGATGATGATGAAGATTTAAATTCATTCCATTCTGCTGTAGATAATTTGGTCAATGGAGGTGAAAATGCAATGGATAGAACCATTATAAATAGTATTGTCAAAGAAAGAGAACCAAGGCCTGAAACTATAGTCATTTGTTTAACAAGATCATCATGTATGTTAGAATTGGTCAATGACCCATTAGAACAAAATATATTAATCATGTCATTAATTGATACTTTAATTACCCCCGCGGTAAGAAATAGTGAATCAAAAGTGAGAGAATTAGGTGTAAGAAATTTAGGGTTATGTTGTTTATTAGATATTCAACTTGCTATTGAAAATATGTACATCTTAGGGATGTGTGTATCAAAGGGTGATGAACCATTGAAAAAGATTGCTCTTCAAACAATAGTGGATATTTTCTCCATTTATGGTAATGAAGTGGTTAATGGAGAGGGGAAAGTAGATTCAATTTCATTGCATAAGATGTTTTATAAAGTGTTGAAAAATAATAATTTACCCGAATGTCAAGTCGTGGCAGCTGAAGGTCTTTGTAAATTATTTTTGGCAGATATTTTCACTGATGATGATTTATTTGAAACTTTAGTACTTTCATATTTTTCCCCAGCAAATACTTCAAATGAACCATTAATTCAAGTGTTTGCCTTTTCACTTCCAGTATATTGTTTGTCTCATCCTAATCATCAATTAAAATTATCAAGAGTCGCAGCAGATGTTTTATTAAGGTTATGTATATTATGGAGTGATTTACAAACTTCATCAGATCATCATGACAATAAGAAAAATTCCATGTTAAAACCAAATGTTATTATTCAACAGTTGATCCATTGGACTGATCCAAGGAAACTTGTTAATGTGAAAGAAGAAGATGCAGCTAAGAATTCATGTCAAATTGATTTCTTACTTGACCTTCTGAAAGTTTTCCCACAATTAGAGAAGAAGGATATAAGGAAAATGATATTGACTAATATTAATAATTTTTATGTCACTTCTCAACAACCAAATGATAAATTGAAACAGGTACAGGCATTAATTGATGATTTATTGAAGAATGAAACATTGGATGGTCCTTGTAGAAATGCTTTAACCAAGTTTAAGACTCATTTAGATAGCCAAATTGAAATTGCCAACTTTGAATCTCATGAAAATAAAGAAGCAAGCCGTATTGAATACACTGACCAAGAATTATCTCAAATATTGGATGAATCAATGATGGCAGAAGAAGGTTCTCAAGAAGAAGGTGAAGGTAAAGAATTGGATCATTCCAGAAGTGAAGGAGACTCTAATAATCTGGAACAAAATAATATAGAAAATCAATCTACTAATAATAAGAAGAGAGATAGAGATGAAATGGAAGATTCAAATATGGAAATTGATGAACATTCTCCACCGACTGTTTCAAAAAATGTTAGTTTTATCTTGCCACAGGATAGCTCTTCTCCTGAAAAATTGCAGGAGGATTCTGATGTTGAAATGGCTGTATGAACATTAAATAAATTTATATAGCCAATATTTTCTACTTACTTATGTATAGATTAATCAATATCTTCTTGTCTTTGTAGAATATATTTTCCAGCACTTATTTGGTTTAGCTTTTACACAAAACATTGTACAATTTATAGGCTGACTTACAATCGGAAATATATTCAGGCCATTTAAAAGAAGAATTTAGTCAATTATAAATTTGAAAAGTACAGATTTTTAGCTAGTATATCTTGAACAACATGACAAGATACAACAATACTTCCATACCTTTTCACTTTAGTAATCTTGCCTAGTTTTTAATTGGTGTTCCCTCCAAAGATCCAGAACATTTCTTGCGACTGCACTTTTTTTTTTAATTTTTTTGATGATTTTGGTGTGTTTGAAAAGGTGTCGCAAATTAAAATAAGGAGATTAATTATATTAAATACTTCACATATTGGTTTATTCCTTATTAATATATAATAAATCCTTGGCTCATTCACACTTCAGGCCTATTTAACAAATACTGAAAAAAAACAACTAAATTTCTGTTCTGTAAAATCTTTTTAAAATTAAATTCAATTAAATTATTTTTAATTTTGATATTACTTTTGAAAAGGATAATTCTCACACATCAGACACTTCTGATAAGTTTAAAGCTTTCTTTAAGGTTAAGGATGACCAAGAAATTAAAAAAAAATTGATGATTTAATTCCAATTGTTTTGAAAAATTTTGAAGTGACTGAAGAACAAAAAAAGTGACATAAATTCAGTAAAGGTTCTAGAAATGAAGAAATCTCAAAATGAGGCCACAACAATTTCAATGAAAAAATCTAAATCTTTCTTTAGAGCAAAGAAACATCATAACCTCAACTAACAACAAGGACCAAGAATAATTCATTCAAACTCATGACACCAAGGAAGAAATTATTGAAACAAAACCAATTAAAAGCGTCAAATCTTTTTTTCACTAGAAACAAAGGTGATGAGAAGACAACTACATTTGAGGAAGAAGAAAAGATAAATAATAATGAGACTTCAATAAACTCTTTTAGATTATTCCTTTCAAAAAAAAAGCACAACAAGGATGACATTAAACAACTTGCAAATACTGAAAAGGTTTCTAAGAATATTTTCAAAAATGTATTTACTCTTCAAAAGAATTAAAAGGATGCTATTAAAGATGAAGTAGAAAGTAAAGTTACAACTTCAATTCATTTTCTTTTTAAAATAAAGAAGGGTAAGAAAACGGTTCCTGAAAAAGACTTTAACATGAAAAAGACTTTAACATGAAAAAGACTTTAACAAAATTGCAGCTAAAAACAAATTTCGATCTTTCTTATAGAAAACTAAGAAATATGGAATTGTTCCAAATCAACCAACTAATTTAAAATCAGGTAATAAGTTTCAAAATATATTTAAGATAAATAAAAGAAATCACTAAAGATGGTTTTAAAACGGTAACTACAAACAAATTTAAATCTCTTTTTAAAATTAATAATCAAATTAAAAACCGGATCATGATATTGTTTCTAAAGCTGGGCCTCAAACAAAATCATTAAATGAGTTTAAACTCTTTTTCAAGAGTAAGAAACCAGTTCATACCAAACTAATTGATGAAACTGAAGTTTTATTTGAAATTGACATGGATCCAACTGTTACCCCAAAGAAAGTTAATATTAAAAGTCGAAATACTACACTCAACCATCTTTTTAAGATCAAAAACAACCCAGATTACAAATATTTTGAAACAATTAAGATAGATGAAGTTCAAAAACCATCTGAAGTGATTGATCCAACAAAGAAAAAAATTGAAAGAAGGGTCCAATCAATTTTTAAATTCAACAGAAACAGGAACCCTAAGAATTCATTAAGACATTTACAGGAACTTCAAGTATTACAAGTAAGTGCCAAAGATTTTTTTACATCAGTATTTGAAATTTTGGAGCTGACACACGAAGGACCAAAAAATTATCTGGATATTGAAAATCTTGTTCTAATAAGGAAAAAAGAGTTATTATTGAAAATTCGTGCTATTTTGTCACATTGAAAGACGTCTACTATCTTTACACCAAGGATTAACCAATTAGTAACAACACCAAGAGGCAAAATATAATGTTCAAAAGCTTAAATGGAGGTCATAATTTACTTGCCAAGGGCTCCAAGAAGTTACAAATCTAACCGGAAGATGGTTCTGCACACCGTTCTTAAACAGTTTAAATAATTATTTTTTATACCCCCTCTATTTTACTAAGAGTCAAGTGAGATGTACTTTGAGCACAACTAAGAGGGTAGCTCCCGAATCAATCTATACCAAGTAAATTACCACTGCTTAATGGATTGTTAGTTGATATGGTCTACTGGAATTACCTAACTAATGCTTGCCCAACTATAACCATTCATTCTTTTAAACTATCTAGATTGTTACAAGACAAACTGGATTTTATTTTTTTGCTACAGATTTTCCCTCAGTTACACTTTCTTCACCTATTTAGTGACACTTCTAATTTTACTGCCCTACAACTAAATTACAAGACCTTAAAAATAT
This sequence comes from Monosporozyma siamensis, assembly GCA_003708905.3. Classification (NCBI taxonomy): domain Eukaryota; kingdom Fungi; phylum Ascomycota; class Saccharomycetes; order Saccharomycetales; family Saccharomycetaceae; genus Monosporozyma; species Monosporozyma siamensis. Next base: position 27,035 of record PPOL03000017.1, read on the forward strand.
TTATTCACTAATTTATACCTGGCCTCTAATTTCAAACTTTTATTTGCTTTTGTTGTCAATTATTTATGTATTTCTTCTTGTATTCTTCCTTTCTTTAACTTCTTGGATATTTTGAATTAGACATATAAGTATAAAAAAATATTGAATAGAATATGTACGTAAAGCATAGCTGTTATTCTAATATAGGTACTAATAGTATTTTATCAATATGATACAAGATATATATTATATGTCGGACTTCTTATGCCAAGTTGTAAGTTAGTTCTACTAGTCGAAGACTACAAAATATATAATAAGTGATAACTACTTCCGGACCTCCTCAGTGGATCAAAACTCTCTAATTGGACTAGGACACAAGTCGCCACACAAGATTATTGGTTTGATCGACTTGCCATTTTCCCCAATGAGTCATGTGTTGCTAACTGCTACACCCCATATCTTCGACATAAGGTACTACCTGTGTATTCGAATATCAAGTTAGGTTCCTTACAATCTACCTGATTTAACCTGAAATAATAAATTAAAGTTTTATTCTTTTAAAGTGCTATAGGATTGGAAAAAAATGGTTTATCTAATTTTATTTATATTATACAATATGAATGTTAAATAGTAGTTTCCTTTTCACGATTGAAGACTAGCCAGGGTATCCTTCATTTCGCTTAATTGCAACTCTGTGATTTTGATTGATTCCATTAGCTTCTTTATTTCGTTATCTTTTCGTTTATTGTTGTCATTATTGTTGTTATTATCTTCATCTATGTCCGACTCAGCTGAAGGTAATGTTCCATCGGATCCGTATCCTCTTTCTTCCAACCATTTTGAGATACTCATTTGGGAGGAAACTATGATATTATTTCTGTCTTTAATAGTATTCTTCTTACTAGATTTCACATTTTGACTAATTTCATCTTCGTAGACTTGATATAGTGTCTTGAAATTTGGAACATATGTGAATTCATTACCATCAATCAATATTCTTCCTTGGCCCACAAATTCAAGTTTATGTTGTGGAGTACTAGAATGGAACATACTTCTAAAGAACCAGATTAACATGGTTAATAGGACCAAGGTGGTCAAAATACCTTTGATAGAAAATATGTCGAAGTCTTCCCATAATGAGAAAATAGAACGTAGTATAACTGTTGAAGCCTCATTCGTAGATGGATTTGATTCTGTAGGTTGAGGTGTTTCTTCAATTTTATTAACGGTGGTAGTACTTCTACTTCTAATAGTCTTAGATCTCTTTTTAGTTTTCTTTTCGGATAAATTGGCTATGATGGAGTTTAATTGTTCGACAACAACTGCTGTACCAGATTTTTGACCGTCTACACAACCCTTTTCAATAGTACCCTTAATAAAACATTTACCTGACCATACAACATTTAAGACAACTAAAAGTTTGGTTGAATTATTTGGACCCCACGTGTAAAAAGATCTTGTATGAACAGTAAATGTGTTCCCATAAGGAACATCGTGTGAAACTACTGTTTGTCTTACACAAATGTAGTGATTAATATCCATATGTTCAATTTTTTCTGTAATAGTACATTTAGTCTGTTTTGGACCCATCGAATTGTTTAATTTCTTTGTATATTTGTACTCTCTTTCATTATTAACAAATGCCGGAATCTTTGAAATATCAAATGAATCCTGTTTTTCTATTATCTGTTTGAGATATGATGTATCATCACCATACAATAACTGGAAGACAGTACCCAATGGAACGTTGAAAGTTACATCTTTAGAAATAATGACATCATCTTTACTTTTCAAATATTCAGGTTCTGTAGGTTCATGAGAAGCAGGTCCTAACGTGGGTAATGCATTACCTTTTGATTCTTCTTCATCATTATCTACACTTACATTTTTAGGTTTCTTAGACTGGGAAAGACCTCTTCCTGCTGGAGCCTTAGCTTTATCCTCCTTCACCAATTTGATGATTTCATTAACTTGTGTCTTTGTAGTATTTACAACACCGTCAAAGGCACCCTTTTCAATGGCATTTTTCAACCAACTTTTTGATGACCATTCAGCCAAGAAATAAGTAGTTACTTTAGTAGAGTTATTAGAATCCCATGTCAATATAGTATTTGTTCTAATAGAAAATGAATTACCAGATGGAACATCAGGGGTCTTAGATTCTTGAAGGACCTGAACATAATTTTCTAGATCATAGTTGAGAACCTTATCAACAATTAAACATTTTGTTTTACTTGGACCCACTGCAAAATGTAATGGTTTATAATAGAAATAGTTACGAGTTTTGTTTTTCAATAATGGTGGAATTGGGGAAATATCAAAATTGTCTTGAGCCTTTAATATAGTAACCAATTTCTTTGTATCATCCCCATATAAAATTTGAGCAACTTGTCCCACTGGAGCATCAATATGAAGTTCACTAATTAATCGTTCATTAGCCACAGGTTTGTAATCACATGTTGTGGGTGCATGAGTTGCTGGACCAGGAAAACCATTTGATGTAGTCACAGTATTAGCTTTAGATCTTTTACCAGATGCAACAATTGAATCATCGTCCAATTCATCACTTGATGTCATATCCGTATCATTCACGTCATCATCATCGTCATCTTCGTCATCGTCATCATCGTCATCATCCATATCATCAATATCCATATCATCAAATGAAGAATTACCACTGGAATTATTCAAACTATAATTACTGTGTAAATCACTGAAATTATCTTCACTATCAGTTGCTTTGATGTATCTTCTACCTAAAATAATTTGATTCCAAACATCAGTAATTAAATCAAAAGTTGCATCTCTAGAGATAAAGGAAGCAAAAATATATTTAGAATGTAATGTATCAATAACAATCCCATTAGGAAAAATACCAGCTGTAGTCTTTTTCTCAATTTGAACAATTTCTTTAAATGGTATAATGACGGTACTCACCCATCCTAAAATATTTGAATAAAAACAAAGGTGTTGATTTGAAATGTAAATTCTCCCTTGTAATAAGATATCTCTAGATAGAGCACAACTATGGTCGATAATTAGTCTTTCATCTGGCGATAAGCCAGAATCCTTAAACAGATTATGGAATTCAGTATTTTTCTTTTCGGAACCGTACTCGACGCCTTTCAATTCTGATGGTTTATTATAATCAATGTTAACTACTGGATCCATATTATCAAAACTTGCTGATACATCTCTAGATTCTAATGCTTCACCACTATTTCTTGCTTTATTCATCGACGTTCTTAAATTGATATTAGGGATAACTTTAGCAATAGTTGGAGAAAATGATCTTCTTCCGAGGAAATTTCTTGACATAGATCTTGACTTTCTTTCCGATGATGCATTGTTGGAATTCTTAGTATTGTTGTTAGTTGAATTTGAAGCTACAGCTAAATGTTCATCATTTGATAAAGATGAGAATCTTGAATTTCTCTTTGCACTTTCAATTGCAGGTAATTCTTTAGCTGGTAACGTCTTTGACCTTTCTCTACTATGTGATGATAATGGATTATGATTAGAGACATCGATATAACTACTATTTCTATTAGCGGCATTCAAATTTTGATGTGGTCTAATGATTCCCACATTTCTTGTAACTAATGCTGCATCCCTTTCTCTTTGTTTATCTAAGGCGGTATCACTCATTATATTTGGTGTATCTTTATTAGCAACAGTGTTTGCATTATTACTCAGTGTCAGACTTTCACTAGAAAGAATATTAGTCGGCGTATTTTTATCTTCAAAGATATCTAAAGTTAAATTACCATGACCCAATGTAGTGATGGCTGGTGGTTCAGGTGATGAATGACTCAAAGTGTTGATGGATTCAAATTTTACCTTATTTAATGAGGTACGTTCACTTGGATCATTTGTGTTTCTAGTGTTTGTATTAGCTACACTCAGAGAGTCACCATTGACATTATCTTTACTTATTAACGAGGAGGAGCTAGTTTGAGATGCCAATAATTGGTTTCCTGGAGATAATAAAGAATCTAAATGTCTTAAGAATGAAGTACTTCTATGCGGCACGATATCAGTATCATCAGCATTCTGGTTTTTGTCATTATTGGTTTCATTATTTGTAATAATAATCTTACTATTGTTACCAGTAGCATTAGTTGAAGGTATATTTGTTGACGTAGAGCTTAATTGATTATGAAGCACCGTGTTATTATGCAATTGAATCATTGATGTGCTGTTATTATTATTATTCGCGTTATTAGTATTGTTATTGTGCGTACTACTAATAATACCTCTGCTGTTGTTTATATTGGAAGTATCCCTTCTGGATAAACTATCTTGAAGTTCTCTTGTGGAATTATTGACACTCGATGTAGAAGGTATAATTGATACTGAATTACCATTAACTCTAGGAACATGAGATATAGCAGTATGTGCTATTGAAAGAATAGTGCCAATAATAGAAGTTGAATTATTTGTATCGTCATTATCAGACATTCTTTCTGGAGTACTAGTAGCATTAGTGTTTTTATTTGCATAATTATTATTACCATGCTCTGAATTAGGAGATTGAATCATATCATCATCATCTGCTTCACTTTCTGTTAAATGGTTGTCAATAGTTACAGGTATGTTAAAGAATCCACGACCATGATTATTTGATGTGTTACTTGGTGTATGTTTGTGGTGATGATGATGATGATGAATCTTTTTGATCCCAGCAATTGAGTTTTGTAAAGATCTTCTTGGTTCACTAATATCTTTATCCCGAAACACGTCTCTACTTCTATTTGATTTAACAGACTCAATTTCAGGTAATTGATAAGGTGGATCTAACTTGATAGTAGGCAAATTTATTGTATTATCATTAGATGTACTCATTGCACCGTTATAACTCCCAGTACTACTTGGAAAACTGTTACTATTTGTACTATTGTTGTTGTTATTATTGTTATTATTATCAAAGTTACTGTCACTGCTAGCAACGACAATTTTCCTCTTAGCAATTTCGTTGTTCTTCTTACTGTTACTATGTTTAGTGGCAACACCTAGACTAGATAGAGACTTATCTGATTTATCTCTACTGAGTCGTAATGATTTAACTTTCCTCTTTATACTTGATGAATGTTTCTTATTTTCTGTATCCTTTAAAGTCTTACTTCTTTTGTGTCTAAACTTGGACAAAATGGTACCGTCACTCAAAGACCTGCTGATCACATTGGACCCACTCTTGTCCTTTGAAGAATGAGACCCCATACTTCAAATACAAATGCTTATTTAAACAACCGCCTGAAACTGAAGCACAAAAAAGGTAGCACCACTATCTAACAAATCTATCCTTACTGTAATAATATATACACACGCACACACCGAGACAGAGGGCAATGCAATGTGTGTGGATTGTTGGTTGCTTCAACTGTTTATTGGAATTTAAAAGTCATTGCAAAACTTGTTTGTTTATTTTTTCGATGCTTCGAAATTCCATCTTTAATTGAAAAACAGCACCAAAAGGGAAGGCACAGAGGAAGAGGAAAAAAGCCTGTAGAGGGTTGATGCTGAAGATGGGTGGTGTTATTGATTGTTAGAAATATCCATGATATGGATTGATGGGGATTGTCCCTTTCCAACGGCGGAAAACGGTTAGAAGCTCGTCGAACAAGATGATTTTATTTTATATATATAGATTATTGTATATTATTATTATTACTATATACTAACATTGAAAACATGTGCGTATATAAATGTAGTGTAGCGCAGGATAGCGGTATTGAACCTATTTAGTTGTGTATTAGAATTGTGAATAAAAAGGAGACCGGGAAACCAAAAAGAATAATTCTCTCTTTTCTAACGGTCCTCAGCCCACTCATTCTCACGTCTAATGGCAGCCTCTTCTTCTGGAGTGAAATCATTGACGATGTTGAAAGTACGTCTAATTTCCTCTGGAGATCTACCTCTGATCATTTCAGCAACCACTTTGCAACCAGCATCTAATAAAGGTTTAATATTCAAATAATTAGCAGCCAAAATAATCTCATAAAGCATTTCTTGATCCACTTTCAAAAACTCTCTATCCCAAGAATCCACTGGTGCAGACTTACGTGAATCGTCATCGTCTTCATCAGGGAAATTTGAATCTCTATGATGTTCTGCCCATTCAATCACTTTTTGTAAAACAGAGGACCTCACATTAGGCACAGGCATGACTACCTCACCACTGTCCTCATCATCTTCATCATCGTCATCATCCTCGTCACTGTCTTCGTTATGGAAGTTAGAGTCATGCATATCATTTAAATAGTTCTTTAATAGCACTGATCTTTCTGCAATGTTTCTGTCCACGGAGAATCGTTCACCTTCTCCACTGACCAACACCACTGTTTGATTCTTCTTAACACCACTCATAGCTGTATATGTGATTATATATATGTGTATACTTGTCTGTGTCTTTGTGCAATCAATAATTATCACATAGTAACAAAGCTCCTTTGCTTTAAATTGCAATTTCAATTGCAGCTTAAAAGTGAAATAAAATGTGGGAATGAAAGAAAACAACAACAAGCGGTTGCAGAGATGTATTAATTATATATTATCTGTGTTATGTAGAGTAGTGTCATATTTCAAAGTTGCAGTAGACACCGCTGGCAAACTCTTCTAATTCCTTGGTGTGTGCCATGGAATCTGTGGCATCGGCGTCCCGTAACAACAACTGCGAACAACAGTCCTTGACACTTAAAGTGAACATGGCTACTGGGTATGTTGCTGTATCTTCTGTCTTGGAATCTTGCTGCTGTTGCTTGGATTTTAGGTCTATATTATGGTTAACCATGTCAAGAATGGTCTCTATCATGTTATTTGTAATCGCTTGCAACACTTTATGGCTACTATTCATCTTGATATATCCACGAGTCTCAGTAATCAATTTGGAAATCAATGAACGGTTCTCTTTGTCATATAATAATGCCATGGATTCACTATCTAGGAATTGCTGCAATGTGAAAGCCTCTAGCGATTCATCAGGTAAGATAATCTCTTCAAGGGCTACTGAATCAGTCGCATTACTACACAGAGCTTTATTTACGGCTTGAAACACTCTTCTCATTCTTTGTGCAAACTCTTGTTTAGTAATCTTGTCTCTTACGGTTAAATCACTTGTCTCCAAAGAGACAATATTTTCTGCTAAATGATGATATTGTTCCCATCCACGGTTCAATAACCACCAGGACATGGACAAAAATCCTTGTTCGTTAATATATGTTATCTTGTCTCTACCCATTTGCTTTCCTTCACCTTCTGTCTCTGATGAATCATCACTAGAACACCATTTTTGTTTGATCCATTGGTATATGCCATCAAGTGATACAGTAGACCTCTCCTTCCTCCTAATAGCATTATTAATAGCAGTTTCGAGATAATCTCTACGGGCTAAGATGTTTAATTGAATGGTTAGCAATAGATATAGTGTGGAAAGTGTATAAATTGTAGTCATCAATTTTACAAGACTTTTCAATTTCAAATCTTCCCATAACTCAGCTTTACTCGGAATATTACCTTCCCCACCTATTTCCTGTGGTTGTTCTCGTTCTTGGTCCTTGTTCTTAGCCTTACTCTTCAACATTTGTAACGATTGATCTAAATCCAATCCATGTTTATTCAATACCATTCCAAAAACAGGCACTAATTCAGTCACTGTGTGTCTTGTATCCTCTTTAGTTTGTTCAAACCTACCAGATATCTGCTGTTGCATCCGTTGTAACCTTACCATCTCATCTCTTTGGTTTAAGATCCATCGTTTTAGCAAGTAATAACTGATGATCGTCCCAGTGGTCATCACCACTCCCATTCCAAGTAAAAACTTTCCTGCTAACTTCACCAATTGACCTCTTCTGTTTCTTCTCATGACATTATTGATTTGACTCGGGGACATAATGGATGCGTTGCTTTTTTTACTATCTTTCTTGGTAAACACTCTTCTTATAGAGGAAACCTTTTTTATTCAATTCTTTTAATATATTAATTGTTCACTTTTAAACTGCAAAGAAGTACTTAACTTGTATAAGGAACAAGACACAAGACACAAGACCACAAGACAATGTCTGAAGAGGTGAGCAACTTTGTGGCCATTACGGACTGCCAGGACCCACAAATGGCCCAACAATTCTTAGAAATGGCCAATGGGGACTTAAATACTGCCATTTCTTTATATTTTGAACATGGTGCTGGTGCTGCTACCACCTCCTCTACAGCGGCAGCTACCACTTCAACCGAGACCCCCGGTGATGCTGAATTGGCTGAAAGGTTACAAAATGAGGAGAATATGCAAGGTGAAGATACCGTGAGAGATCCAATACAATTCCGTCAAGAAGTGTTAACTGAACAACCTTCTGGTCCAGGATTAGTCTACGGTGGTATTGGTGGATCTTTCCAACCATTGACAAATGTCCAAGATATGTTTGATACATCACGTCCATCTGGTGTGTTTAATCAACGATTTGATCCCAATATGGAGGCTGAATATGGTGGATATGATGAAAATGAAGATATTAGTGATTCTGATACATCAATGTCTAGTGGGAGTGAAAGTTTAGAAGAATATGAATATGTGGAAGAACCAGTGGTAGAAATTGACGAGGATGGGAATATTCAAGAATCTTCTCGTTTGGTTAAGAAGTTAAAGACGTATTCCAAAGAGGAAAGATTGACTCGTTTATTTAGACCACCTTTCGAAATCATGTCTAAATTGACATTAGATGGTGCTCGTGCCAAAGGGAGACGTCCAGGGAAAATGAAATGGATCATGATTAACATTCAAGATAACGGGATTTTCCAATGTCAAGCATTAAACAGAGATGTTTGGTCATCAAGACGTGTCAGACGATTAATAAAACATAATTTTATCTTCTTACAATATCAATATGAATCTCGTCTTGCGGAACAATATTTGAATTATTATAATTTACACGATAAAGAACTTTTACCTCATGTGGCTATATTGGATCCCATGACTGGTGAAAGAGTAAAACAATGGAATTCGTATCTCCCCAAGGAAGATGAATTTATTAATGAGATAGATAACTTTTTAGATAATTTCTCTTTGGGACCTGGTGCATCTAATCCATTGGTTAAAGAACCGACACCGGAATTGGATCCTACTACAATGACGGAAGAACAACAAATGGATATGGCTATTAGAGAATCATTAACTGGGACCAAAGAAAACAAACCAACTGCATCATCACCATCATCGCTACCAGTTGTCGAGGAGGATAAGAGCACAATATCACAACCAGACAATGTTGACCCATTCGATACAATAAAGGGCATTAAACATGCTGAACCCGAAAATAAACCTGGTATTACAACAAGAATACAGATCCGTACTGGGGATGGTACCAGATTTGTTAGAAGATTTAATTGTCATACAGATACGGTTCAAACCATTTATGAAGTGGCCAAAACTGAATTACCAGGGTATGAAACGTGTCATTTCACTTTAAGTGATCATCAACGACACAATTTGATTGAGAAATTGTCCCAAACCATAGAGGATGCCGGATTAAAGAACAGTTCGCTGCTATTAGAAGCCACTGAGACAAGTGATAACGACGAGGAAGAGGAATGAACCTGCGTGCTTGGTCGACCTTAATCTATTTATCAAATATTTCTTATATAAAGCCTTCTGTTTAATGAAATGAAAAAAAAAATTAACTATGGATGATTTCTTACATAATAAACAGTACGCTCTGGTAAAATAAAGATACAATAAAATAAGGTCTTATCAAGACATATATACAGGTTTAAGGAGACCAAAGGATTTAATAATTATGCTATTTAAGTTAAGAAACAACTGCGGGTTTGTTGCAGTTTCATTTCTTTTAATACTGTCCAGTTTCGTATCGAGCGTTTTAGGTGCTCACACAAATAACTGGGCTGTTCTGGTATCCACTTCGAGGTTCTGGTTCAATTATAGACATATGGCTAACGTGTTGAGTATGTACAGAACGGTGAAGAGACTTGGGATCCCAGATTCTCAAATTATTTTGATGCTAAGTGATGATGTGGCATGTAATTCTAGAAATTTGTTTCCCGGTAGTGTATTTAATAACAAAGATCATGCATTAGATCTATATGGGGAATCCGTTGAAGTGGATTACAGAGGGTATGAAGTCACTGTAGAGAATTTTATAAGGTTGTTGACTGACAGATGGTCAGAGGATCAACCAAAATCAAAGAGATTATTAACAGATGAAAATTCTAATATCTTCATTTACATGACTGGTCACGGTGGTGATGATTTCTTGAAGTTCCAAGACGCTGAGGAAATTGCCTCTGAAGATATTGCTGATGCCTTTGCTCAAATGTATGAAAAGAAAAGATATAATGAAATATTGTTCATGATCGATACGTGTCAAGCCAACACCATGTTCTCTAGATTTTATTCTCCCAATATTCTTGGTGTTGGGTCAAGTGAAATCGATGAAAGTTCCTATTCTCATCATTCAGATGTCGAGATTGGTGTTGCTGTTATTGATAGGTTTACATATTACACATTGGAATATTTGGAACAGATTGAAAAGAATTCCACTTTGACATTACAAGATTTATTTGACTCATATACATTTGAAAAAGTTCATTCTCATACTGGTGTAAGAACTGATTTATTCCAAAGAGACGTGAAGGATGTGTTAATTACTGATTTCTTCGGTAATGTGCAAAATATTTTACCTGAGAACAGTGTTACCGATTCTTCGCAAATTGATGAAGCTTTAGATAATGATATCAAGGCTTTGGTGCAACTAGCCTTAGAGAGAAGACATCAGAACGTGGAGAAATCAGATAGTAATACATCTGTCGAAACATCCCCATTTAAGACTGTCAATGTAAATGAAATAAATCAAGCAGAAGATTTACAATACCCAGAAAAGAATAGATCCACCCATAAATGGACCCACTTTTGGACAGGAATTTCGTGTGTTGCAGCATTTCTGCTTCTAAGTTCGTTGGGGAAGAAAGTAGGTGCTACAACTGTTTGAATTAGATATATATATAGTTAATATATATACCTCTTTGCAAGATACATAGTAATATGAAACATGAAAAAAAAATTAACTGCAATTGAAAACTTGAATGATCTGGAAAGATTAGATGAGTTAAAATAAAATTAGAATAAGCCACCAAATAAGTAGCTATATTGTACATGTTGCTATGTCAATAAAGACCAACGATTTATGCCGTCCGGGATTAAGTTTATTGAAACGGGTTTCTGTATATCGTTCATCACAGAGAATCATATCCACCATGAATCAGAATGAAGCACTTAAAACTGAATCAAATGGTGAAGTTCCACAGTTTCAATTACGTGACTACCAGAAGGATGCAGTAGATATATGTCTTAAACATATTACAACAGATAAGACTAAACGTATTGGGATTTCGTTAGCGACAGGTGGTGGTAAGACTGTCATCTTTTCTAATTTAATTCAAGAAGTAAATAAATTGCATTCAGGACAGAAGGCAAAGAAGAAATTTAGAACTTTGCTTTTGGTTCATAGAAGAGAATTAGCATTCCAAGCTCTTGAAAAGATTAAACATTTCAATCCTGCTAATAATGTCCAATTAGAAATGGGAACAAGTAAAGCAAATGTGGAAGAGGCTGATACAATTATTGCATCTGTTCAATCTCTTATTAGAAGATTAGACAAATATGAACCAGATTCCATTGATTTAATTATTGTAGATGAAGCACATCATATTGTGGCTAAGACATATATGCAAATTTTAAGCCATTTTAAGGCAAATATTCCAGGGACTAAAATCCCTGTCATCGGGTTTACAGCCACTTTTGAAAGAGCTGATAAGAGAGCTCTTTCACAAGCATTAGATGAAATTGTTTATCATAAAGGTGTGATGGAAATGATTGATGAAAATTGGCTTTGTGAGGGTAGATTTACTAATGTTAAGGTATCCGTTAATTTAAATGATGTTGAGAAGAATACTTCTGATTTCGTTTTGAAAAAGTTATCCTCTGCAGTCAACACTCCAGAGACCAATAATATTATCATCAAGACATATTTACATATGCGTGAAAAGCATTCTATTAAATCTACTTTAGTCTTTGGTGTAGATATAGCCCATGTCAAAGCTTTAAATGAGGCATTTTTGAAGAAGGGAGTTAAGTCTGATTATGTGACATCTGATCTTAAAGATGTTGATAGAGATAGAACCTTGCAATCATTTAAGGATGGGGAAACTGAAGTGTTAATCAATTGTGGTATTCTTACTGAAGGAACAGATATTCCAAATATTGATTGTATCTTATTATGTCGTCCAACCTGTTCTCGTACACTTTTAATTCAAATGATTGGAAGAGGGTTAAGATTACATAAGGGTAAAAAACATTGTCATATTTTAGATTTTGTTAATGCTTCTAGTGTGGGTGTAGTGTCTATTCCGACATTATTTGGTATTACTGATTTAGAAACGCCTATGAATGATATGAGTTTAGGTGATATTGAAGCTAGAAAGAAGGCTGAAGCTGAAAAGAAACTTGAAGCCCTGAAAGAAAAGTTGAAAAAGCAAAGAGAAGAGGAACATGCAAGACAAATCTTGTTAATAAAAGAGTATCGGGCCTTTGTGAAGAATACCACAGTTAAATTATTATGCTATGATTCATTTAGAGACTATTATGAGAGAAAAAATGGACCATTAGCAGCTAATTTTGCTCCCAAGAAGGTCTTTAAGGATAAATTTAACTATGAACAAGAAACTAAGCTATTACAACAATCTAAATATCCTTGGACTCGACTTACTGCTGATAGTTGGGCTCTTTCTTTGAAAAAAAGATATTTCAAGATTGATAGAACCATATCTCCAGAGAAGTATACATTAAAACTGTATACCAATATTGATTTTGGTCCCAATAATGAGGCAAGATGGGTAACCACTGGGGCCCCCTTGGTCAATAATTTACCAGCATTATTAAAGGAAGTTGATGAGATTATTACCAGTTTACAAAAACAAAACAGTAGAATGGACCCCAAATTGCAAAGACGTATCCCATTTATGGATTATTCTAAGAATGCCAGATGGAGAAAACAGCCTGCATCGGAAAAACAAATGGCATACTTATCTAAGAAAGTTTCTAGTGTCTACCAGAAACATAAAGACGAATTCCCACATTTAGAAAAACCCACTATAGACAACTATTTGCAAGATCTCTTAAAGGGCCCGGCATCGGATCTTTCCTTCGCCACTACGCTAGCTCCGGTCTACCCGGTGAAAGCCGTATTGAAACTCCTAGACCTGGGTGACTCTTTCAAGAGCAAGCTACCCACCGTGGGCTCTAACCTGCCTATGTAGAAACAAACATAAATTACATAGAAGCAAACTCTTTATATAGCAATAGATATTTTATAACACACATTTTCCAAAAAGTGACCTCGGCGGCAAGTGGGGCTCGCTTCCGAGATCTGCAAAAAAATTGTATAAAAAGCAACACAAAACAAGGCGAGATCTGAAACAGATCTGAAACGGAGACCCTGAAACATCGAAATGTGTTTTAAACCACAAAACTCTCAGAAAGTTATAAAACAGGACACAACTTGCCAGGTTTGTTTCGACAAGGATTCTGTTCTGTTTTGGTTTTGAAAATTGTTTGAGGTGTAAACTGGTGTTTTTCTGTCTGTTTTGCTTTTTGCTAGCTACTCGCCTTTTCAATCTTTCTGTTATATCTCTTCCTCTGCTTTTTTCCTTTGTTTTAGTTTTTTTTTCTTTTTTTCCTTTTTTTTTTGGACCTGTTTCCATTTCATTTCGGTTATTGTTTTAGGTACCTGAAGTTTCGACAAATTAATATCAGATAACTTCAGGATTGAATTGAATTAGAAAATAAAACTATAACCACTTCAATTCCTACTACAAAAGTTAAACTTTCCTTTTCGAAGGTATACTGAAAAAAAAAAAGAACTGTTCAATTTCACCATGGATCCATTAGGAAACAGAACAGAGACTATTCTCAAAACTCAGTTAGAGTCAACAGATGCTACAGATAAAGTCAGTAATCCACACGATGTGGAAGAATCTGTAAGGTTAATTGATGATTTGAAATATTTTTTGGCAACAGCACCAGCGAATTGGCAAGAAAATCAAATTATTAGAAGATATTATCTAAATAGTGAACATGGTTTCGTATCTTGTGTCTCTTGGAATAATGTTTATTATATTACAGGGACAGATATTGTGAAATGTTGTCTTTATAGAATGCAAAAATTTGGTAGAGTCATTGACCAAAAGAAGAAGTTCGAAGAGGGTATATTCTCAGATTTAAGAAATTTAAAATGTGGGATGGATGCCTCATTGGAACAACCAAAATCTGAATTCTTACAGTTTCTTTATAGAAATTCATGTTTAAAGACACAAAAGAAACAAAAAGTATTTTTTTGGTTTAGTGTACCACATGATAAATTATTTGCTGATGCTCTAGAGAGAGATTTGAAAAGGGAAGAAACCCCAAACCAACAAGCAACAACAAAGGCAGTCTTTGAACCGGCAATATCGTTCCATTTCGATCCTAAAGCTGGGGTACGTCTTTATGATCAATTGTTATCTCACACAGATAGTAAAAGACTTGTCACGACGGAGAATGAATTGGATCCATTAAGTGAATTGGAATCACAGGATAAATTGGAATCACAAACAACACAACTAAATAATTTATCTTCAATTATTAAATCAGAGGTAGAACCTCAAATTGGTACTAATTTATCATATAGTGAAGCTAAAACTGGGACAAATAAGTTACAACTGTCTCCTTCGAATTCTACCGTTGGAGCTAGTGAAGAAACTTTATTGCCACCTGATAATATTTTAACGATAGACACACCTGTATTGGAGGAAACTGCGGTAAAGGATTCTGATAGTAATTCTATAAGGTCTTCATCTAATCTTCGTGAAACTATTAATAGTCAGAAAGAAATAGGAAACCTAAATGAGACGTCAACTACATTTGAAGATATTCCACTGGATTATTTCCCCATAGATATTGAATATCCAGATAGAGAAATTACTTTAGAGGATTCAATAACTGGTAATTATATGCAAATGCCAATGTCTGATTATGGTTTAATAGGAAATCCAAAGAGTGCTAGAAAGAGTGCTATCAAAGTAAAGAAACATAAGAGATCTGTAAATTACCCTAGCAATTTTAATGAAACTCTTTTACTGGATCCAGATGATAATTCTGAATTTTATCCCGATGCACCAGAACTAGATAACCTAAATGTGATGAATTATGATAACGATCAAGATAAAATGAATGATGCTTTTAATGATATGAATAATGCTTTTGAGGAATTTGGTAGTGATCCATTACAACCCCCAAATACATATTATAACAGTAAACGTTCATTTAACCCATATTTGAATCTAAATATACCTCCGGTACCAACTTATCAAAGTGATATTATGCCACAAACAATAGAACAACAACCGTTTCCTAGATTTGATTCGTTATATACCCCTCAGAGTGTATATAAGGATTATTTCCATATGGCGCAAGCACAATCTCAGCCGCCGCAACAACAAATTGAATTATTTGATTGGAATACTTTATTACAACCTACCTCTAATTTACCACAATTAACCTCAGCTCATAGTATTAATCCATATACACCTGGATATAGAACTAGTATCCCACAAACCGTGTGGATTCAATCTCCATATATTGCTAATGGACAAAATCAATATCATCAAAAGAAGACCCCATTAGTGACAAGAAGAAGACAATTTCATAACATTACTCCAGCAACTGGTATGAATCAATATTATAAAAATGCAAAAATGGGTAAAGTTGGTAAAATACCTCACAACAAGGGGAATGCTTCAATGAAAGAGAAACAGTCGGATAGTCAAAAGAAAAAAAAATAATCTCAATCATCTTCCCCATTTCAAATTCTAATTCTTTCAAAAATTTAAGGACACTTCATAAAATGTAACTTTATAATATTTAATTTTATATATAGATACTCTTAATATATAATCCATGGACATTTCAACCCTCTATATCACTTATTCATTCTGATTTGTTTCGTTAGCTTGAATATATTGATTCAATGAAAGTTGTCTTATTTGATTTAAAATATCTTCATCTTGTAATCTCATTGCCTCTGCATTAACTAAATCCTTATCATTAATAAAACTTTTAACAGTTTCAATCACATCAATAGATTCTTTAGACGTTGGTTGAGGCGGTAGGACATCAAATTCAAATACCTCATAATCTGACCAAATATTGGGAGGAATAGCGGCCATCACAGAGGATTCTTCTGACAATATAGCAAATCTTAGAAGATTAATAGGAATATTTTCAATGAAGAATACATTTTCAATTACAGATTTCCCATCATCCAATGGATCTTTTGAAGCAATTTCAATCTTACCTTCTTTATATTGGGTAAATAATTTAGTCAAATTAGTATGTAAGAAATTTAATTCTTCAGTAGATTTCCATAACATTCCAAATCTGGCTAGATATGTCTTATACTCAAGTTTCTTAGCGGCATCATCTTCTATAGTCAAGCCATTTAATAATATTTTATCACCCGCTAATTTTTCCACATATAATTCACCTAATAAAGCAGCATTCTGTTTAAAACATTTTAACAATTCCAATTCAGCAGATTTAATCTCTCCAAGTTTCAAATAACTTAAGACAACACCTAAGGAGAATCCTAATGTATACCATTCTTTATAGCAATTCATCAATGGAGATTTAGACATGTTAATGATGTATTGATAATCACTACAAAGAAGTGAATAATGATCCATAAAATATCTACAACCCAATGGATCTTCCAGAGGATTTAATGATAATAAAACTTTAGTCCATTCACTAGCAGTGGCTACGGCACCTCTTTGAGCCAAAACCAAGACATATCTGAAAATGGCTAAATGAAATTGTCTGTTAAAAAAATAGATATATGGCATTTGACATGCAGTAGAATTGAATTGGATGGTCGTCTTTAAAGCACGATCAAAGACAAATAAGGCACGTTGCAATAAACCGTTGGTATTTGATTTATCACCTTGTCTCACTGTGATTAAAGCAACTTGTAATAAACCTGGCACATGATATGGAGCCTGAGAGGCGATTAAATTGATCAAGGCTTCGTGATCAGGGTGGGCAATGACATTTAAATAAAATTCAGTCATTGCCTTTTTATTTAAATCTTCATTTAATGGTTCGAATTTATAAAAATTAATAGTTTTCTTCCATTGATCCAAATCTTGTTGAATCATATCTTTCCAATCTAATGGTCTTTGCCACAATTGCCAATCTAATAATTCATCATTAGTTAAGGATTTCATAGTTAGTTCACCCCTTGGTGTTGGTAACCAATCGTTTCTCACTTTAGTAAATTGTAAACGATGTACACTACCACCGGGCCCATTAGGAACAGATCTATGGTCTTTACCACCCCAATTCCTTACTAGTCTTCTTAATCTTTGAATTTGTTTCAATTGCTGTGGAGAAATTGAAGTTGAGGCCATTGAATCGATATCTTCTAAGGATTCTGCAGAGATATCATCAAATAATAATTTAAACTCTGTATGTGGATCCAATTTCTTAACATCCGTATTAAAAACCGCAGTCTTTAAAGATGATATTGGGAATTTGGTAAAACCAACATCACATTTTAATTCATTCATAATAACATCTGGTGTTTCATAATATTTGGAAACTTTTTCAAGATCTTCATCATCAAATTCTGATTCTGAAGCAGTATAAAATTCATCACCGTCTACATCTTTAGTAATTTTCTTGGATTTAGACTTTTGAATATCTTTCTTTTGAAATTGTAATAATAATTTATCCAATTCATCGTTATCAATATCATCACCTTCTAATACATCATCGTCATTATCACTCTCATGCTTTTGTTTCTTTTTGTTCTTATTTTTCTTGTTCTTTTTCTTATTCTTCTTTTGAGATTTGGTAGGTAGACTTATCTTAACTGGTTCTATCTTCTCCTCGGCGTCACTGGCAGTTTTATCTTCATCTGTTACATCAGACTCGTCATCTGCAGCATCCATTAGTGCAAATATATTTTGTGGTTGTTTCTGTTTTGGTTTAACTTCATCAGTGGGAACATCAGGGGACCCAGATTTAGATAGAATTGAAGCTAACAATTCTTCATCATTTTGTAATTTTCTTAATGCTCTTGAACTCATTTTTTTTTTTTTGCCTCTTTAGTGATGATTCCTTTTCAATCCTTGGAATAGTTCACTATAAGTCAGGAATCTGACGCATATATGTCTCTTTCTAATACAATATTTTTTTTCCAGCTAAATATTCCACATAAAAATTAAAAAAAAATCAAAGTGAAAAAATTTCAAAGCTCATCGCAACTTTGCAGAGAATATTTAACATAATATTTGAAAGAAGAAATCATCAAAAGAAGGCAATTAATACCACAATCATAACATCAAAATGACTAAATCCAGAAAGCAAAAGCAAAAGAAGGCCGATTTCTTGAAGAAGAAGTTGAAAGTGGGGAAAAGTGCCAATAAACCAAGTAACTTAACAGATACATCATTTGTGGCTAAGACTATTTCTGTGAAGAATCAACATCTGGACCATGATCATCACGATCTGACAAAAAGATTCCCACTACTGAAACATCATAATGCCACAGTCAGAAAGGAAACATTAACCATTTTCATAAAAGCTCTCCCACACATTATTAAAACTAGATTAATGACACCATTATTATCTCAGGCCATACCGTTAATTTGTGATGATACAAAGGATGTTAGAGATTGTTTGATTGAACTTTTAGATACAATTGGTTCCATTGATCGTCAAGTACTTGTACTACATTGTAATGTGTTTATCTTATACATTAATATGGCCATGACTCACATTGTGCCTCGTATTCAAGCTGATTCCACTAGATTCCTATTATGCATGTTAACCCATTGTGGTGATGAGATTGTTAGAAGAGCATGGTTGAAGTTAATGCGTGGAGTGTTGAATGTGCTGGGATGGAGTGCTATAGGTGCCAATCAAAGTTCGGGTGCACTTCAGACCAGAAAGAGAGATTCTAAAGCCACTAAGATGCATTTGGATGTCTTATATAAACTAGTAGAATATGGATGTGTGGATATAACAAGCCATGAAACAGAAACAAAGGATGAATCTGCTATACCACGAAACAAATTTCTACCGCCAGACATGCCACAACCATTTGAACACCTCAAACTTTTTGAAAGACAGTTGAAATCCAATAGTAGCCGCAGCAGTACAAACGAGGAATCAGGCAACCTTCCGGGATCTACAGGGATCACAAATTCCCTAGCAAATCAGGATCTGGAGAGCCGCCAAGCCATTTTCGAGTCTGAATTCCAGAAAATCATCACAAAACAATGCCAGTTGCTCGTCAAGGATGGTGGGGAGTGTGGAAAGGCTGCCAACAGCCTGCACAGACTTTCTTTGGAGGTTTGTGAAGGTTGAAATAGCCGCTAGAAGGTGGATCTTTTGGCATTAAATCTCATATTTATTTAATTATTTAAGTAATTTAAAAATCCGTGTCAAACGACCCATTTTTTGCACGTTGAAAAAAAAAGCCGCCGCTGAAATTTTGGCAAACAGTTTTGCAAACAACTGTCAACCACAAATCACCACCCTTTCGAAGGAAGTAACAGTACTTTCCCCAGGGGCTAGCATTACAAGAATCACGACATTAAAATCTGAGAATTCAGGGCTATACAGTCATACTACGTTTGTCCTTTTGAGTGTGTAAGTAGACTTCATATTTAGGATTTTTAAACTTTTCACCATCTGGAAACCATTACAAGTATTTAATTATAGTAGAGATTCCGCCACGTCTGAAAGGTGAAAGTATAGGGTAAAGCAATTGATCATCAAACATTTTGAAATGGCTAGGTATAAGAAAGGTAGCAAACCGGGTCCGGTAAAGAAACAACAACAACAACTAAAGGCGAAAATTGAACCTTCTCAAGATTTACCAAATCAATTATTAGTGGACAAGAAACTGGAATACGATCTTTTAACTAATGAATTATTCCATTTGAAAGAATATATTTCCTTAGTTGATTTTGATCCATCTCGTTTGAATGAAAATAATGATACTTTCCATGATTTCCTTAGAAAGGAAGGTTTAAGTTTAACACAGGATTTTGATAAGCGTAACCAATCAGCCACAGAGGATAATGACTCTACAGCAGTGAATGGGAATGGGAGAATACGAAGAAGACAATTAAGAGCTTCAAGTGTTCCTGTAGGAAATAATAGTAAAACAGATGTTAAGAAAGATTTGATATATGAATTAGAAAAGATTCAACCTTTAGTTAATGAACGTTTAAAGAATTTAAATGTTTCCACTAATGGCATAAATGACACTACTAAGATAAAACCACATACAAATGAGCTTAAGAAGGGTGTTAAGAGAAAATATACCAGAGTGAAGAAAGAATTTGAAGATCTGAAAGAAGAAGAAGTTGATGAGGTCGCAGAGATACCTCCAGTTACCCCAAAAGTTAAAAGTGAACATATAAAGCCCAAAACTAAATATTCAGAAACTTATGATGAACCAAATGTAGATGATGAATATTACTACTTTACGGAATCCTCTGAAGATGAATTACCAAGAAGAAAAGTTTCCAAAAGAAAGAAACTATTGCATCCCCACATTCACTTATATGTTAACCCACCAAAACAAACCGTGACTAACCCTGAAAATATTGCCATTCCAAAATATAGTAGTGTAGAGGAGTACTTAGATTCTTTTAAATTACTAGATGAAGATATGACATTAGACGAATATGATAAATTTATTCAAGAACAAAGAAGATTAGCAGATATAATTAGGAAGGGTTTAGCAAATGGTGTCTTAAAATATGATCCAGAAAGTAATTCTCTTCAGCCCGTCACAACAAAGGATACAAGGATGTCTCAATCGAATAAACCAGATCCAGTTTCATATTTTTATAAAGAACAAAATAAACATACTTTTGATGAATTTTTAGTAAATCAAGGTATTCATATGAGTAAATTATTTCATAGTTCCAAGAGGGCAAGAATTGCGAGGGCTAAAAAAGTGTCGCAAATGATTGAACAACATTTCAAACATATTGCTAGTGCTGATGAAAGAAAATTGAAAGAAGAAGAAAGGCAAAGAAAATTTATTGGTAGAACAATCACCCAAGCTGTTAAGAGAAGATGGAATATTGCTGAAAAGGCATATCGCGTATTGAAAAAGGATGAAGATGAAAAATTGAAAACTATTCAAGGTAAGAAACATCTTTCAAAGATGTTAGAAGAAAGTACACATTTATTAGGTGCCCAATTAAACAAACTTGATGAAGAAGATACTGATTTGGATTCAGCTACTACAAGAAGTGAAGGTGAAAGTGTTCTATTGAGTGAAGAAGAAGAAGATGATGATTTCTTATCAAGTTCATCAGAGGAAGAAGATATATCAGATAATAAAGAATCAAAAGATCAACAATTGGGAGATGATGAAAAGTTATCAGTGGAAGAACTTAGAAAGAAGTACAGTAAAATAGAACAAGAACAAGAATCAAACTTCGCTGAGAGTGATACATCGTCTATATTAACAGGTGAAGAGGATTCTTCAGATAATTCTTCCGTCGAGGATGAAAGTGATACTGATTTAAGGTCAAAATCAAACAGTTCCGTAGGCTTGGGCAGTCTTCTTGGTGGTAATATGGAAGATGAAGATTTAGATGACTCAGGTGATTTTACAATGTCAGAATCTGAAAACGATACAGGCGATGGAAATGTATCAGATGAAGACAATGAGCCCAAAAAGGAAACAACAAATACTGAACCACCCATTACTGATGAAAAACCATTTGATGATAATAATGACAAGGAGCTGATTCCAGATGGTCAACAACTTAGTGTGGTAGATGTTCCAGTACCATCATTACTTAGAGGGACATTAAGAACATACCAAAAGCAAGGTTTGAATTGGTTAGCATCATTATACAACAATGATACTAATGGTATTCTTGCAGATGAAATGGGTCTAGGGAAAACTATTCAAACTATTTCCCTATTAGCATATCTAGCTTGTGAAAAACATATTTGGGGTCCACATTTGATTGTGGTTCCAACATCAGTCTTATTAAACTGGGAAATGGAATTTAAACGTTTCGCACCTGGTTTAAAAGTGTTAACATATTACGGGTCACCACAACAACGTAAAGAGAAAAGGAAAGGTTGGAATAAACCAGATTCATTCCATGTGTGTATCGTCTCTTATCAATTAGTCGTTCAAGATCAACATTCTTTCAAGCGTAAGAAATGGCAATATATGGTATTAGATGAAGCTCATAACATTAAAAACTTCAGATCTGCCAGATGGCAGGCATTATTAAATTTCAATACTGAACGAAGATTATTACTTACCGGTACTCCATTACAAAACAATTTAGCTGAATTATGGTCTCTACTTTATTTTTTAATGCCTAAAACTATGGTCAATGGTAAGAAAGTTTCAGGTTTTGCTGATTTAGATGCATTTCAACAATGGTTTGGTCGTCCAGTGGATAAAATTATTGAAACTGGAGGTGGTTATGAACAAGATATGGAAACTAAGAAGACTGTTGATAAATTACATCAAATTTTAAGACCATACTTATTAAGAAGATTAAAAAAGGATGTTGAAAAGCAAATGCCAGCCAAGTATGAGCATATTGTTTATTGTAGATTATCCAAACGACAAAGATTCTTATATGATGAATTTATGTCAAGATCTCAGACCAAAGAAACATTGGCAAGTGGTAATTTTATGTCCATTGTTAACTGTTTAATGCAGTTGAGAAAAGTTTGTAATCATCCAGATTTGTTTGAAGTTAGACCAATTTTAACATCATTTGATACTGGTTCATCTGTAGCCCATAACTATATTAACTGTTGGAGAGATGGCTCTCTTATGCCTAAGATGTTGCCTTCGATTTGTGATAGCAAAATTGATTTTTATAGTATGAATCTTGTCTTTAGCAGGAATGAAAGAACTATGACTAGCTACCATGCTGACTCGATTTCTAAATTGAAATGTATCGAAGATTTTACTAGAGAGGTAAATCTATTGAGAGAAAAGGATCATATGAAAGATTTTGATACTACTCAAAATATATCACAAGTTTTACAAGATCCAAAGAAATTTTATGATCTTTTTACTCAGGAGAAAACTAACGAAACTATTCAAAGTATCCAATTCCAACAATATATTAATGATTTAAGATGTTCTCGAAAACCAGTCTACGGTGATAATCTTATTAAACTTTTAACGGTAGAGGCTTCCAAAACTTCGAATGAAGTTTGTGAATCTTTAATCAAACCATTACAGACTAGATTCCTGACAGAAAAGCAAACTATTGATACATATGCAGTGTTAACTCCAAATGCAGTGTCATTGGATATTAGAAAGATGACTTTAGGGATTGATGACACCAATTCTATTCCTGAACCTAAGAAAAATCAATTAATTACTGAATTATCAAATATGGAAAATCCATTCCATCATTTACAAACTAAGTTAACTATTGCATTCCCAGATAAATTATTATTACAATATGATTGTGGTAAGCTTCAAAAATTAGCATCGCTATTACAAAACTTGAAAGATAATGGTCATAGAGCGTTAATTTTTACACAAATGACTAAAGTTTTGGATGTGTTGGAACAATTTTTAAATTATCATGGTTATTTATACATGAGATTGGATGGTGCCACTAAGATTGAAGATCGTCAAATATTGACCGAGAGATTCAATACCGACCCGAGAGTAACAGTGTTCATCCTTTCAAGTAGATCTGGTGGGCTAGGTATCAATTTAACTGGTGCTGATACTGTAATTTTCTATGATTCTGATTGGAACCCAGCAATGGATAAACAATGTCAAGATCGTTGTCATAGAATTGGTCAGACTCGTGATGTTCATATTTATAGATTCGTTAGTGAACATACCATTGAAAGCAATATTTTAAAGAAGGCTAATCAAAAGAGACAATTGGATAACGTTGTTATTCAAAAGGGTGATTTTACCACTGATTATTTTAGTAAATTATCTGTCAGTGATTTATTTGGTTCTGATGCTGCTGTAGGGGGGGATGACAAGCCGCTACTTCTCGAAAACTCTGAGGCAAATAAAAACCCAGAGAGTTTGGAGAAGTTGTTGGCTCAAGCAGAGGATGAGGATGATGTTAAAGCTGCTAATTTGGCAATGAGAGAAGTAAATATTGATAATGAAGATTTTGACGAAACACCACAAGATGGTGGCATGGATGATAAGGAAGAATATGATGAGTATGAAGGTACCAACCACGTCGAGGAATATATGTTAAGATTCATTGCCAATGGATATTATTTTTAAAATTATGGACTATATTTTTTGCATAATATATATACATGTATATAAAAATTATATTATTACAACGCATATTATAAACATATTTATTGAGTTCAACTTACCTTGTATTTGCATATTCTTGGATGTTATAAGTTCTTTTATTTTTCTTTATAAGACCTTTAAAATATTATTCTTATTTGAAGTTTCTGATCTTTGAAGGTTATGACTTCTAGATTCCACAAAGTAAACCAGAAGGGAGAATGAACCAATTATGGTTAACGGGAGATGGTTTAGTAGTGGTGTACTTTTGTCTAGAGATTTGAGTTTGATAAAAGACATCGTATCCAGAACAAAAGTTGGTTCAATTGGAACAGAAGAAGCAACTTCAGCGGCTGTAAGTGGACAAAAAGAAAGCCTGACTGAGAACAATCCTCATAGAAGTAAGACAGTAGCCGCTAGAAGGACACCTGATTGGGTTTCATTAAATACAAGTTTCAACCCACATTACAAACAGCCAAGTGATCAAGATAAGAACGAGGTTAACAGATTCTTCAATACCGCCAAGGTAACTTATGAATGGAGTCTTGATTCTTTTGAGAAGATTCCAAGTGAAATTGTTCGTTCTAGAGATGTATCTACTGATGCCAAGAATATGAATGGGAAGTTATATCGAGGTAAAACTGGAATTCCATTCGAATTAATAAATGGATTGCCCGAAATAATATTTCTTGGTAGGTCTAATGCTGGTAAGTCAAGCATATTGAATAATCTGGTGACAGAATTTAACAGAACCCACACAATCAATGCTGCGAGAACCTCACAAAAGGCAGGCTTTACCAGAACTTTGAATTGTTTCAATATTGGTAATAAATTTAGACTTATTGATAGTCCCGGGTATGGATATCGGAGTACTTCCATCCAGGGGCAAGTGATCATGGATTATTTAGAGAAAAGAGCGGAATTGAGACGGTGTTATGTTCTCATATCAGGAAATCATGGCATTACGCCGCTTGATAAGCATATCATAGACCATTTAACTGCTCTAGGGAGACCCTTCGAGCTGATCTTCACGAAGATGGACAAGATACGGGATGTGTCGAAGTTTCAAACCATGGTTCAGGACAGTGGGATCACTAATTTCCCATCATTGCCTCGACTTATCTTTAGTAACTCCGTTTCTTCTTCAAGTTGCCCACAAAGATACGGAATTGATTACTTGAGATACAGCATTTTCCAGTCGTGTGGATTTAAATGATTCTACAGTTTATATTCAAGTCTTGTTGTGAGGTTAACCACATCTTTTTTTGTATTGGTTCTGGTTATTAGGCTCGTCGCTTTTTAAAGATAGCCTTTAAAGTGGATTTTCAGTTTTTTGAAGAAAGGAAAGAAACTTTAGAAGCAGTTGAAGGGTTTCCTATAATGAATCTTCAAGGATAACTCAATTCAGAAGCCCTATTCCTGCTTTATCTCCAGTACTACAGTAAGAACATAGTTGATATTGGGAATAGTCAGTTTTATGGTGTTCTCGTTAATATAAAGGAATTATATAGAGAGTGACGAATGTTGTTTCCCGTAATTAGAAGTGCAATAACTAGATGGCAGGTCCCTAGTGGGCTTAGAGCAATATCAATGGTAAGATCTGCCTCCACATTAAAATCACAGAAGTCAAAAGCTGAGAAATACATGATATCCCAGAGAAAGAGACAAAAGAACGAAGCTATTCAAGCACGACTTGGTGCGGTCCTTGATAAAGTGGATCCAGTCTTTGGTCGTAAAGACACACCATTTATTATTCGTATCATGGCTGAGATTAGTGAACCCGATGTATTGTCTCATGGGTATGATATGAAGGAAGTTGAGAAATTAATTGCTGCTGTGGACCCCACAGAAAGAAGTCAAATTGAATTATCTGGGTTTAATGAAGAAACTTTTCCCCGAGAGAATATCCAAACTATTGAAAATAGAAGAGAAGTGATACTGAGGATTTTAAATATGAGAAATGCTGATAATAGTGAGAGGATTAAATTGGCTACAAAATTGGCCAGGGAAGAATTTCAAAGGTTTCCTGGTGATACTGGTTCTAGTGAAGTTCAAGCTGCATGTTTAACAGTACGTCTTCTAAATATTGCACATCATGTTCAAGATCATAAGAAGGATTATGCAAATACAAGAAAATTAAGAATGTTGGTACAACAAAGACAAAGTATTTTAAAATATTTGAAAAGAGATAATCCACAACGTTATTATTGGGCCATTGAAAAATTAGGTCTTGATGATGCTGCCATTGTTAATGAATTTAGTATGGATAGAAAATATATGCAAGAATACAAATTTTTTGGTGATAAAATCTTAATCAAGGACTCTAAGAAAGTTAAAGAAAAGAAAAGGAAAGAGTTGAGAAACCAAAAGGCCGCTAATGAAGCTACAGCTAATATATAAATTCGTGTTACTTTTTGTATTATCTAGCATATTTAAATTAAGAGCATGTAAATAAATAAATATTCCAAAGGAACGGGCAAGTGCAAAAACTAGTTGTGGTGTTATAAAATATATGTGTGTTTATGTGATTTCTATATTTGAATGCATAATATATGTGGATATAAAATAAATAAAAACTATATATATTTAACTAAAAAGAAGGGTAAAATTTGTAGGTTAACGAGGCAATAATCTGGATTGTTCGTTTTGTTCAGTGTTTTCATTTTCATCTTCAGAATCTATATCTGATTCAGATTCAGAAGAAGATGAAGATGAATAATCATCATCAGTCTCTTCATCAGCTTCTTTCAATTTCTCCGCACGAATAATAATACGTTCCCAATTGGGAAATAAAACAAAATACGCTTCAATGGTACCAATGGTTAACATACCACAACCAATACCAAACCATAACCCATATAATTTCCAATCCAGGAACCAACTTAAACACATTGCCACTGGGATACCAAATGCATAATAACCTAAAAAGTTAACAATACTACCAATATATTGCATACCTTGACCTCTTAGACAAGACCCAGCCACAGCATTTAATGAATCAAAATTTTGAACTAACCCTACAACGGGTAAGATATTTCTAATTAAGGTTCTGACTGTTTCATCTCTAGAGAAGATATTTGCAATAAAATTTCTACCTAAGATTAACATACAACAATTAGTGAATCCTGCACCAAATGAAAATGTAATACCTACTTTTGATGCCAAATGAGCATAATCAATTCTTCTAGCACCAATAAAATTGGCAATTCTTGTTGAAGCTGATATACCAATGGCAAATGGAATCATATAAATTAATGCAGCAACTGATGACACAGCAGATTGAGCGGCTAAATATTCAGTACCAAAATAAGCACTAAACAAAGTTAACAATTCATATGAAAGTTCTTCAGTTTCTAACATAACAATACCAGAGAAGGCTAAAGTACCTAAGTCTTTCCAATGAGTGAAAGCTCTCTTTGAGAACCCACCCCAACATTTCATACCATTAACGTATAAGATATATAATAACATTAGGATGAACATTAACCAGAAATTTAAGACCACTGCCACAGCGGAACCAATGAACCCAATACCAATATATTTATTCCAAACTAATGTATAACTCATAAAGATATTAATTGGTGCACAAATAGTTAAGATATAAATACCAGCATCAAAGATACCTTGTGCTTGTAAGAATCTTTTCAAATTTTCAAAGAAGATATACGGTGGAGCACCAAAGATTAAGACTCTTAAGAATTGAGAGGTTAACTTGATCAGTTCTTTCTCTGGGATCAAATAGTACAAGATTGGTTCAGACCAATACCAAAACATGGCAAAGGGGATATAAATAACCAAAGAAAAGGCAATACAACGTTGTAAATGAATACCAACACTATGGTAACGACCAGCACCATATGCTTGAGGGCATAAGGTATCTAAACTTGTAGCAATACCTTCAAAAAAACCTAGAGTAATATTAGAAGTCATAGATGCTAAAGAGACAGCAGCTAATTCATTTTTACCTAAATGACCCACGGTAAGAGAACAAACTAAAGGGAAAATATCTTCTAAAAGGAAAGTAAACATTAATGGGAAAGAATAAGAGGCTAACACTTTTGCTTCAGATTTGAATGTAACATCTGCATTAGCTAATTCGATGAGAGATTCCTCATCTAAACCTTCTTGGAAAATATTTGGTACGGAAGCACCACTAGTGACAGAGATAAATGAGGCACGTCTTGGAGCACGTTGCATATTACTTTGTACAGTATTCTTATACAATTGTTTTTGAGCATGGACTTTACTAATAAAATCATTATATCTCATTTCCCTGGTTGGAAAGGATTCTGGTTCGTCATTATCATCACCACTTTCAGACCCATGAGTTGAGGAATACCTTCTTTCATGCTCATGTAAAATCCAGTCCACATTTGGAGGAGATCTTTCAGGGCTAGTAGAAATACCAGACGGAAGTGAGATGGTTCTACTTAAATTATCTTCATCTTCTGGCTCTTCCTCAATAGTACCATATTCTTGACCTGGGGGGTAAAAATGGTCATACCCATTATTAGAGGCATTAATATTATCTTCTTCCACGATATTATCCAAGCTCGGAAGTGGATCATGAACATTTGAACCAAAATCTTCTACTAAAGAATGGAAACTTCTTTGATCAGCACCACTAGAACCAGTAGTAGTACGTCTTCTTCTATTGCGATTTCTATGACGTCTACTCTTCTTTCTATACTTGCGAACCAAAGGGTTCTTCTTGTTAGACGGCAACCATGTTAAACTGATACGTCTATGGGTGTTACCGATTCCCATTCCAGCAGTTCGGAGGGCTGGATGGACCTCCGATAACGTAGAAATAATTCCAGACATATAACTTTTTGTCTTGTTGTTTCTGTTTTACTTGTAGGACTAATGAAACCTTCAGCAGAAATAAACTTGAACCAACCACTAAAGGACCCTTCTTATATGTGAAAGTTGGAGGTTTAATGGGGTGTCTTGTCACTTTATAGCCCACTTTTACCCCTTAGGTGACTAT
Source organism: Monosporozyma siamensis (assembly GCA_003708905.3). Lineage (NCBI taxonomy): Eukaryota > Fungi > Ascomycota > Saccharomycetes > Saccharomycetales > Saccharomycetaceae > Monosporozyma > Monosporozyma siamensis. The sequence goes on from PPOL03000017.1 coordinate 56,399, forward strand.
TCGATCAAATTCATCATATTGAAAAAAAAAAAAAGAGTTCCCGATCACGTGGTTTTCAGCCTCGGTTATTAAAATTTAATGAATTTGTGACACTTTTAAGCCCTGAAAGAGGCTGATTAGTGTCTTTTACCCATTTGGGACGGCGACTAATGACCATACCGGTGGTGTATGCACTGATAAATAATTGCTTTTTATTATTGTTTCTATCCTACACTATTTTTAAACATATATACATTTGTTTTGGTGGATGATATATCTCGAATGTATTCCACCGCAGAGAAAGAATATAAAAAGAAACTTCTAGAAAACATCCGGAAGCTTTTCAATGACATATGAATGACCACCTACACTCATTAATGGAATACCTGGGATCTTTCTAACTCTTTGTTTCAACCCAGCATCATTTGTGGCGACAATGTAACACTTATGTTGTAAAACTCTGTTTACTATACAGTCATCCGCATATGTACCTTTATGTGTACAACTTAGACGTTTTATTCTTGGATCTCTAGCCAATTTCAAAGCAATACGGTACTTTGGACCCAATTTCTCTAATTCTGCCATGACGCAATCTGTAATTAATGGGTTACATTTAGCCAAAAGACAATCCATCATACCTTTTACAAGATCGATCTTCTTTTGAATAGAAAAATTGATGAAATTGGTATCAATAAGCACTTGATATGGAGGTTTAATGGCTTCATTATATTGGAAGAAAAGTGCACTGGACACTTGTGGGATATTTCTTGTTAATTCTGGATCTTCTTTCTTTGCTTGTTTCTCTTGATTAGCTTTTATTCTTTGATCCTTCTTTGCATTTAAAGTACGTTTCACCAAAGCGAACTTTCTTGTTTTCTTAGCTTTACCCATTTTGACAGTGGATGAATACTTTTCTAGTGTGATTTAACTGTGTGTGTTGGTGGTTCTCAGCCTGTTCAAAATGAGATGAGCTCTACTTAAACTTTGAAGCTTTTTGCGATGAGCTTTAAAATTTTTCACATTATGCAAAAACAATAAAGAACGGCCAGTCAGGTGACTTTCGACCATAATAAAGAAGTAATACAGATATTCCAATACTATTGATTCATAGATCTATACACTATTTGTTAATATATATTTGTGTGTGTAATGAGAGGGGAGAGGGAGAAAATGGTATATATTATACATGAAATTATGCTCTTAAAGCGAAACTTACATTCTATCCACTGGAGTTAGACCTAATAAGCACATACCATTGTGTAAGACTTGTCTGGCAGACGCATATAAGGCTAGACGAGCAGTAGCTAGTTCTTCAGTTTGACCAGCAACCCATAAGACATCGTAACAAGAGGAGACTTGATGAGTTAATTTGAATAAGTAAGTGACCACAGTGGTTGGTTCACTAGTTTTCATTGCATTTCTTAATACATCCGGATATTGAGACAATATTCTGATTAATAATACAGCAGCTGGTTCAGTTAATAAGGAGAAATCGGCATTAGCCCACTTATCTGGAGTAATATCTTTAGCATTTCTTTCCACGGATCTTAATCTAGAATGAGCATATTGTAAATATGGACCAGTGTCACCTTCAAAAGATAACATTCTTTCCCATTTAAATTCGTAATTGTTAATACGTTTAGATTGCATGTCTTGAATCATAACAGCAGAAATACCAACTAAATCGGCAACTTCTTCTGGATTTTCAATTTGAGCATATTTAGCTTCATTCTTTTTCATAACTTCATGCATCTTTTCCTTAGTTTCTTCTAAGATATTATCTAAGAACACCACAGTACCCTTTCTGGTAGACATACCTTGAACCATACCAAAATTGACATGGCTTAAAGTCTTAGCCCAATCGAAACCCATTTGTTTTAAGATTTCAAAGAATTGAGCAGTATGTAAATCTTGTTGAGAGGCAATAACGTAAACCATCTTATCGAAATGATATTTTTCATAACGATCCATGGCGGCACCAACATCTCTTGTTAAATATAAAGTAGTACCATCAGATTTTTGAACAATAGTCTTACCTAATTTCTTGTTGAATTTAGTTAAATCAATTAAAACAGCACCTTTATCTTCATGAGTTAAATTCTTTTCTTTAAAAATTTTCAAAGCTTTATCCATAGATTCTTTAGACACTTGAGATTCACCAGAATAAACATCATATTTAATGTTTAATCTAGCATAAGTGTCAATGTATTTCTCAATAGATAATTCACGGAATCTTTTCCAAATCGTTAAAGCTTCTGGATCACCATCTTCCATTCTCTTGAAATATTCACGAGCTTTACCATTTGTGGATTCTTCTAATGGTAAAGAATCACCTTCATTTTCAATATCTTTATTAATCTTAACATAAACTTCGAATAAATGATGAATTGGATCTCTAGCTAATTCTTCTTCACTACCATATCTGTCAAACCCAATGGCTAATAAACCAAATTGTTTCCCCCAATCACCTAAATAATTCATTCTAATGACATCCCAACCTAATTTTTCATATAAATTAGATAAGAACCCACCAATAATAGTAGATCTTAAGTGACCAGCATGGAATGGTTTAGCTATATTTGGAGATGAAAACTCAACGATAACTTTCTTATTTTCTACTAATTCACAAGAACCATATTCATCCTTTCTAGTTAAAACATCTGGAATAACCACTTTATTTAAGAAAGTTGGATTGAAGAAAAATTGTAAAAATGGACCATTAGCTTCCACTTTACCTAAGAATTCACCTAATGGGAATTTTTCAGCCCACTCACTGGCTAAGTCCTTTGGATTGGCACCTTTAATTCTTAATCTTGGAACAGGGATTAATAAATCACCTCTTTCCATGGTGTTTGTCCATTCTAAAGCTGGGTAAATAAGAGATTTGTCAACACCAGAAATCTTACTTAATTCCACGGAGATATAGTTTCTAATTAAATCAACAACGTTAACATCTGGGAAGGAACCTTCTAATTTTTCAGGTTCAGAAATGTTTAATTTGGCCAGCTGAGTGGCAATATTTTCGGTGGTAGCCATTTTTAACCTCCTTAGTCTTGTGTTGCTTGACTCTGATGTGAAGATAGCAGTGGGAATGGGCTAGGAATACACTTGAATTGGCTGTTTTAAAAGTGGGTTCTCGAAGAAATTGCGATGAGCTCAAAGTTTTCTCGAAGAAAAAAAAAAATCAGTCATAGCGTCATCACACCGCACGGTCTGTTCGATTATGTTAGGCGGTTAAAAAGTTGTTTAAGGACTGGAACCGTCAAGAAGTGAAGAGAGAAGGTGAACCAATGAGGAGATGAGTGCTGTGGGGGCAAAGGCTGGTTGGGATACCCTAGGAAGGTTGTGTTGGTGTTAGAAAGGGGAAATTAATTGCCTCAGAATTAGAGAGGTTTTTTTATCTTCAAAAGAAGATTTCAATAATGTAGTTACTTGGAATGAGAGGAAGAGAAAAGGGTCTAAATAATGGTGCTAAAACTATTTATGGTATGCCCTCTGCCCCAATATTACATTAAGAAGTTTCTAGATCAACCAAATATGTTTGTACAACGAGTTTTGAGTTAAAGAAGCAGCCGCCCATGTTAAAAGTAGGACTAGTATGCCACTATTGCGGTTTCAAGAGTTTTTAAGTTTATTATACTACCAGCAAAACTACTGGGAGTGTTTGAAGGTACTTGGGAGCGAAGAGAAAGCAAATTGACATTTTTGGGTTATTTCCTTCCTTGTCCAATAACAAGGTTGCTAGTTCAAACCTTACTAACCTTTAAAAGTTTCTTTTGAACACCAAAAGAAACAGTAGTAAAAAGGTTATAACTAGTCAAAGCTTACCTCTTCAAAATACACATTAGAAAGGCATGGGTAGGTTAAAAATGCGAAAACATTATAAAAGAAAGGTATTATTAGTTCACCAAAGAGATAAACAAACTTTTAAAAAGTGCTATATTTCAGGAGAGTTAAAATCAAATGTCTTTACATATCTATTAAGCTTAAATGTGATAATCTTGTAAAGTTAAGTTGCAATGGTTTCTGTATCTTATTATGGATATGTTATGAGATCTTTTGGTTTCCATTTCAACGCGTGCATGTCTCAATATCAACTTTCCATATTCGAAAATAGGCACTTGTTCTCTGTAACGCTGTCATAATGAAGTATTTCTATCCACAATTCCATTTGATCCAATGGTTCCAATTATTATCCTAAATATTGACCAGAAGAGATAGCAAATGGCTTAGAAGAATAATAACAAAAATAACCACAAAGCAAGGGAACAAAGAAATCACAAACTACAAGTTTCCGTAACACAATTAGCGATATCATGATGGTAACCATTATCATAATAACAATATTATTATAAAGGGTATTACGAACTCTTCGTACATCACGATTTTATTTTCCTGTTTTACACACCGATTTTTTGGATATCTATTGTTAAAAAGATTTGAAATGATATTAATAAGGATTAATAAGTGGAATATTCAACAAATTTTCCCTTTTAAGATACATTGGTAAGAGATTATTAAATTCAGTTACAAAAGATTTACAATAGTAACCGGATTAATTTTATTTTCTACACTTTCTTTTGGATCACTATTGCATCCGAAATTAACTTTTTATTAGTGACATCCAGGTACCGAACTTCTTTACACCGTCAAAAGTAAACGTAATATCTAAATATACCAGCAACAGAAATCCAGACAAAGAGGTTAAAATGGATTATCAAAGACCTGGTATTCATCCTGGCAACAATAGTTTAGAATATCATCAAAGATTACAACAGCAACAACAACAACAACAACAACAATCACAGCAACAGCAACAACAAAATCAAAGATTCTCAGGAAACATGCCGTCAAACAGTAGTCCCAATTTTATACAACCTAGTTACGGTGGCATGGGTCAACAATTTTCATATGCATCGACTGTTAATAATATTCCAAATCCATCAATAAATCCAACCAGATATTCAAATTCACAAGGGCCGACTAGAGGTAATAGTATAATGCTACCACCACATTATTTAGCGCCTAATTTGGGCATGAGCCCTCAAGATTATAATAATACAACTTTATTACCAGATGATCATAATAGACCGAATCTACCATCAACATCATCTACAAACTCTCCTCATACAAGTGCTGATTTATTAGATCCTTTATCAAATGGGTTCATTCAGATGAATGGAGGTAATGATTTGTATAGAACACAACAAAAACAATCGATAAATGATAATCATGCTAGTTATGAACATAATTCAGTCCCAAATATTAGTTCTAATTTTGATAATTTAGATAATCTTCCTGGTGGAATTGGTCCTCAGTTATCTGAAAATGAAAGAAGAATAAGGAAAAAGGCACAAAATAGAGCTGCTCAAAAGGCATTTAGAGAAAGAAAGGAGAATAAAATGAAGGAATTAGAGGAAAAATTACTTGCAAGTGAAAGAAATAGACAAGAATTATTAAAAGAAATTGAAGAATTAAAGAAATTAAATATGGAAATTAATACAGAAAATAGAATCTTGTTACAAAAGACTAACAAACCCCATTTAAATTCAACTTCACCTGATGATTCAGCATTGGAGAATGATATGTCAAATACAAATTCAAATTTTAGTTTCCCAACGGAAGATGAATTTTATGAAGCCATGGTTGTAGAAACAATCAGAAATGATAAAAATAATAAAGCCTTTAGATTAAAAGATGGAACTATTAATGAACTGTCACTGATTAGGGAGAATACACAATTTACAGATGAGGCAGGTAAACAATTTTTAACTATTCCTGCCACTTGGGAATATCTTTCTGAATTATCAAATGATAAAGATTTTGATATCTATTTTGTTATGCAAAGTTTAAAGGGGAAAGAAATTTGTGATGAACATGGTCCTTCATATCCAAAAAATTTAATTGATGATTTGGTAAAAAATGCATCTAATCAGTGAGTAACCACTGGTTTTCAAATAATAATCATATTTTGCATAATTAAAGCATTGATATCGTATGTATATCTATATAAATCAGTTATATATATATTTAATATATCGATATCTTCTAAAGTTAACCATGTTCCAATGAGAATAGGATTTTAGCAAGAAGAAGGTGCTGATTGTGATGATACCCCTTCTGCCAGAAAAAGTGACAAAATTAAAAATGTTTAGCTTTTATAGTAGTATTATTAATTATTTATGAATATGTATCAATTATAAGTGTTCTTATAGATGTGAAATGTATGAATGCGGGAAAGTAGTTAAGTACAATCTAGAAATTTGACTAATCTTCCTTTCTCGGTGAGTTTAATGTACTCTTGGCGTCGTCCGATGAATCATCTTCTCCTTGTTCATTAACTTGAATGGTAGTAACGCTTTCTCCCAACTTAGATCGAGTATTCATTCCATTTTCAGCTTCATTTATTTCAGCCGTAGTGTATTCTCTAATGGGTTCCGTCATCGACGTTCCGTTGGATTTAGCAGATAACTGACTGAATCTCCTTGACAAGTGATTAGGTAATCTGGATATATGTGGACTTCTATCGTGTTGATAAATGTCTGAAGAATTGTAATTATCTACACCTGCAGTATTATTTGCCATCATAGCAGCTCTATCACTAATACCAACTTCACGGAAACTTCTTCTTCTATGAGAGAATGAACTTTTAATACCACTACCAAATGAATCAGAAATTGATGAAGAATCGTATGAACGAACAGATTCTGGATTATTAAATGGGAAAGTATCTTGTGTAGTTCTAGGTAATACACTTTCAATATCATCAGAGTCATCAATTGCACTAGAACTACGTTTTGATGTTATTATTCTTGAAAGAACTTTCTTTAATTGTGCACTAGGTTTAGCTTCTTCCACATTGTACCCACCAGAGACTTTATAATCGTCTTCTTCCTCTTTCTCCAAAGTTTTAATTCTCTCAATCATATTTGATCTATTTGATTTTGCTGTATGTATACGAGATAATAATGTTTCATTATGATTATGATATTGGTTAGGGACAGTTTCAGAACGAGATAATTCGGTATCAATTGCAGTTGGATCCTCGATTGTACGTTCCTTGGTTAATGGTGTGCCCATACCTCTTACAGGGAAAACACCAGGTGGAGATCTAATATGTCTTTTACCATCTTTAGAAATTGTAGTATACCTTCTTAAAGATCTGGAAGAATGCATAGATGCAACCTTGTTAATATTATTAGAATTTTGAGGAACAAATGGTTCTGGATTTGCAGAGTCCATATCATCATTATTTGAATATAATGATGCAGAAAGATTAGTCATTGATGAATGTAAATCAATATTATTATTGATGTGATGAGAGTATGTTGTATTCCTATGTGCAAGGCTCATCCCATCACTTCCATCACTATTGTTACTAACATTTTTTTCATTATAAAAACCAGTAGACGTTGTTGCATGTGAAATAACTTCAGTGTTAGTATCATCAGCATCTGCAAATTTTTCACGTTCCCTTGATGATATTCTCACAACACGAGAATCCATATTTAATTCAGGTTGTTCATCACGGGCTTCAAATGTAGGTAATGAAAGTTTCTTTCTATCATGTTCAACCACTTCAAGATGTAAATAGAAAGGTATAATGAAACTGAATGCAAACCCACCCAATGCATTACCCAACGCAGTGGGGATCAAAACTTTCCAAATATATTGTGCTACTGTCACATCAGCACCATTTAACATTGCGGTAAACATTATCCCCATATCAGCGATGGTATGTGAAAATCCAATGGTAACGAATGTAAAGACCGGTAAGATTAACATTAATAATTTAACATGTAATGGTTTAGCCATTAATTGTAAATAAATAGCTAAACAAACAAAGAAATTTCCACCAATACCTTTTAAAAACACTTGAATAAAATTTGGATGAGCTTTAGATTCACCTATTTCTGCAGATACTTTTTTTACCAAGTCACTTTGGGTAATTGTAGATAAATGAAGTAACACATATGACATAAATAAGGAACCTCCGATATTTCCTAATAAACTTACAAACCATGAGATTAATAAATCCCAGATGGAGACAGCTCTTCGAAGGACACCAACAGAGAAGAATAAAATGTTTGAATTGTAAAGATCTACACCCATGATAACAACATAGAATAGACCAATACCGAAACATACACCACCAAGACAATCTAATAGACCTGGATTATTTGCTTGAGCATCGGGATTATTTGAATGAATCATGACATAAAGCATAGATCCAGAACAAAACAAAAACCCACCCATTATTGAGTTGATAATTAATGTCGAGATGTGTAATCTTGCCTTCTTCATAGAAGTGGCCACAACAGCTAAAGCTGCTTCATGCGGTGTTATATAATTTGTGTCATCTACCATGATATATTATTGAAATATTTTCAGCAGATGAAAAGAAAACAACAACTAAGCAGTCTGTTTTGTTATTTGTAGATGCTAGAATATCCTTTTGATTCAGTTATAACCAGAGATAGCAGTTATTAGTAGTTGGTTCCTAATGAACACTTTTTAAAGGTAATATATATAAAATGAGTTTTGAAAGAGAATATCAATTTATTCCCAGCATGAAATGTTTTCACATCGATGGTACGCGTATGGATATGATATCTAACTGTCTAGTAAGCCCAGTTCACGTAATAAAACCACCCACTGAATTATATCTCCCTATCAAACTGCATCCAACTGCATTAAAAGTTTTTCGAAGAATTCAAAGCCTTACCGGATGTTTCCGGTTTGGGAAGCACCCGTAGCGTTGCTACTGGTTACGCGTTGCAGGGAGACACAAAGGGGAACCGACCGAATTTGGTAACATCCACGTCTTTTCTGCTGTACATTGAAGAGTTCCTGTGGCGGTGGGAAGGTTTCCCTATTGGAGCAGAGGTCAAATGGTGTGGGTACGTCTCTATGGATATGAAAAGTCGGTTTTAACAAAGAGGTACGGTATAAGCAGCATAACCGACGCAGTCTAATATTCTCAAGCAGCAAAATAAGCATGTTACAACTGTCTTGTAATGTCTTTTCTTGTATATGTTTACTTGACTTTGAATCACTCAGCGGCTAAATTCTTGTTACGCACTTAAAACTCCGTTTAGCTTCCAATTTGTTGGAAAAAAAGCATAGAGGGGAGTAATTTACCATTCAATTCTGTAAGACCGTCTTTGCTAGTCGTTGAAACCTCTTCTCTCTCTTCTTTTGCCTTTTTCTTTTGGTTCCTTTTAATGACTTTAAATTCCACTTTTATTCATTTTGACATAATTGAAAAAGGTGAAATTAAGTGATGAGAAGAAGTTGAAACTACTATATTTCGAGGGAGCTTTGAAGGCAGTCACAAGGACGTTATAAGGCATTAGAAAGGACTGATGCAATTTGTTTACCGGTTGGTTATACATCTAGAATCACAGAACGTTGCCTCCCGTCTTTTTAACATCTTTCAAAGCAGTGATCAAACCGGTTTGGAAGAAAAGTGGAAGGATCCAAGATATATACAGGACAAAGAAACTACTGGTACTGCCATTCAACAGAGCTATCTAGACGATATACGTATCCATAAATATTCTGTTATTACACAAATATCCCCCTTGAATATGAATAGGGATAAGGATAAAGTCATCTCGGAATATCTGGGTCATGGAGTCATCAGGCTGTTTAAAGAAGAAGGTAAACCGGGAGAAAAGTCTAAACAAGGTAATGATGAGAGTGAAAATTTGACTGTCCCTGGGGATGACACCATGGTTTGTATTCTTTTCATTCCCACTTATTTCACCGTCCATGATCTTTTACATTTTTATATTGGTGATGAAATAGTCAATAATCAAATTTCCAATTTCCGTATCTTACAAAACCATGATGCTGGGGTTGGTTTTAATTTTATGGTGTTGATGAAGTTTAAAGATCCTTGTAAAGCTAAACGATTTCAAGAAATATTTAATGGTAAAAAATTTAGTACTATTGATCCAGAGAGATGCCATGTTGTTTTTATTAAACAAGTTATATTTAAATCAGATTTATTTGACAAAGATGATAAATCTTTACCATATCTTTTAACTGACCCTTTTACTAGATTACAAGAGGAAGATAACACTAACAATCATCTCGTGGAATTGCCCATGTGTCCGGTTTGTTTAGAAAGAATGGATTCAGAAACTACGGGTTTAATCACAATTCCATGCCAACATACATTCCATTGTCATTGTCTTGATGCATGGAAAAATTCTAAATGTCCAGTTTGTCGTTATTCAAGTTTTAGATTAACTAGAGATTCATTAATTAAACAAGCTGGGAATTCACCTAAATGTACTACATGTGGTGCCGTAGATAATTTATGGATTTGTTTAATTTGTGGTAATATTGGTTGTGGTAGATACAATTCAAAACATGCTATACAACATTATGATTCTACTTCACATTGTTTTGCTATGGATATGAAAACACAAAGAGTTTGGGATTATGCTGGAGATAATTATGTTCATAGAATTGTTCAAAATGAAGTTGATGGGAAACTTGTTGAGGTCAGTGGTAATGTTTCCGCGAATAATGAAAGTGACGATGACATTACGGAGGGGTCATCACATCAACATGAGAATTCAACTACACGCAACAACACACGTAAGAACAATAATGGTAAAAGTGATAAAGATTTAGATTTAACAGAAAATTTCTTAAGAAATAAAGAATATCATTTAGAATATGTTCAAGTGTTAATATCACAATTGGAATCACAAAGAGAATATTATGAAGATAAGATTAAGACTTTACAAGAAGCAGATAATACATCTTTATGGGAGGTTATTAAATCGAAAAATCAGGAGAATGAAACAAAACTCACTCATTTTGCAGAACAATTTAAATCATTACGATTAGAAGTTAATGAAATGGTCACCAAAAATAAGAAATTAGAAGATATGATGAATAGAAATAGAGAACGATATGTGAAAGAAGTAAGGGAAAAAGATGAATTGATCAAAGGTATGTCTAAAAATATCGAGACTCAAGCGAAAGTACAACACCATTTAAAGGAATTAAATGATGTCTTAAAGGAGCAAAATATGAAATTACAAGAAGAGGCAAAAGATTTGATGTTTTATATCAATGCTCGCGACAAATTTGAAGGTGCCTCTGAGGCAGAAATAAATGGTACTGTTGTGATGGAACCACAAGCTAATGCAACAGCCATGGACACAACTTCTTCCAATGAGAACAAAAAGAAGAAGAAAAAGAAGAAAAAGAAAAAGAAGAGTGTACCATCTGATATTCAACCTGAAAGTTCTTGATATAATCCTCATCATCACTAGAATTCTATCAATGACACACGGACAACAGTTCTTCAACATTGGCAAGATTGAATTGAACGTTCCATCCCGCAATTAGAAATCACCAGTTCGTTATTTGAAATCTCCGAACATTCGAATGAAAAAAAAATTATAGCGAAAAAAAAAAAGACTTACAAAGGTAAAAAATTATTAAAGGGTGGATTTACCTATCTGCATCGATTCAGTTCTGCTATTGGTTTAGTGATAGTGGATTGGCTGTCAGTGTTAAGTGACAGTAACTAATTACAACTTTTACTACTTTTCCCCTTTTTCCCCTTTTGAAATGGCAAATAATTCAATTAAATTGATTGCCCCCGATTGTCAGTTAAATATAGTTAAATCCATTGCAGAAAGATTATCTATCCCCATTACAGAATGTATGTTAGTGAGAGATCCAAATAGAGAGGTAACATTTAATATCAATGAAAGTGTAAGAGATCAAGATGTTTATATTGTGTCACAAATTGGATCTAATGAGGTTAATGATCGTGTATTTGAACTGTTAGTTATGATCAATGCAGCAAAGACTGCATCGGCAAGAAAGATTACTGCGGTGATACCTAATTTCCCCTATGCAAGACAAGATAAGAGAGATAAAGCTAGAGCACCAATAACGGCAAAACTAATGGCTGATATGATAACTACAGCGGGGTGTGATCATATTGTGACAATGGATCTTCATGCGTCACAAATTCAAGGGTTCTTCGATGTTCCGTTGGATAATCTTTATGCTGAACCAAGTATTGTCAGATATATTCAAGAAAATATTGATTGCCAGAATTGTATTATTGTATCACCGGACGCAGGTGGTGCTAAACGTGCTGCTTCACTTGCTGAGGATTTAAATTTAACATTTGCTTTAATTCATAAAGAACGTGTTAAAGCTAATGAAGTGTCAAGAATGGTGTTAGTGGGGGATGTTCGAGATAAGATATGCATTATTGTGGATGATATGGCAGATACATGTTGTACGTTAGTGAAAGCTACTGATATTTTGCTATCTCACGGTGCGAATAAAGTGATTTCTATAGTGACACATGGGATATTATCTGGTAATGCCATTAAAAACATTAATGATTCCATGATGGATAAATTAATTTGTACTAATACGGTACAATTTAATGGTAAATTGAAATTATGTTCAAAATTAGAAGTCATTGATATTAGTGGAGTATTAGCTGAGACAATACGTAGATTACATAATGGGGAAAGTGTATCATATTTATTTAAGAATCATTGAAATTTTATTTACATATATTCACAAGAGATTAGTATTTTTTTTTTTATTATTATTATTATTTATAACAGTTCATTAAAAAATCTAATATATATAGAAAGCAAACATGGAGGACATTATATAATATAAATGTGTGTATATGAGGAGATTGAATAGAGAGTATATTCAATGTTCCAAGATTTGTAAGTTACCAGTGATAACGACATTTTCTAAGACGGAACCATTTGGAATATCAATTCTTTGACCATCGGAACAAACAATGATAACAGTACCTCTTAAAGTAACATTTTTACCTAAAAACACATTACCAGTAATGGTTAAATGATCTAGTTCGACAATTTTTGGAATATGTGAAATTCTAGCACTAAAATTATTAACTTTCTTAAAGTGAGAACCTAATTTAATTAGTGGATTTGGACCAAATCTTTGTTCATCTAAGACAAGAGCACCGTGTTGTAGATGGAAAAGATCGGATTTAACTAATAATAAATCAGAACATGTCTTAACTGGTAAGAATCTAGATCTTGGAACAACAACACCATGAGCACCATTGAAATGTCTAATGGCGGCACCACATGCAGTTTCTAATTGTAAGACATTAATTTCATGACCACCTCTCATAATAGTCTTTTGATTTGGAATAATTTCCATTTCTAAAGTAGAAGATTCGACTAATCTCTTAATGGCTTTTAAATTAATCCATAAATTGTTAGTGTTGAAATTTTTAAACTTTCTAATGTTTTTAAATTCATCAATGTGTTCCTTTGGTACTTGTGCAACTTCTAATAATCTAACTTGACCATCATAGTTGATTAAAGTACCACCTTTAACATCAGCTCTAGTCTTATCAGTTAATTCCATAATATATTCAGCACCAGTGTCTAACATGTGATTTAAGATCTTTAAATCAACAGTGGCACCTAAATTATCACCATTGGAGACGAATAAGATTTCTCTACCTTGAGCAATTAAAGCGTCTAATTCACCAGAGGCATGTAAAGCTTCGAATAAATCACCATGACCAGGTGGATACCAAGCATCTAAAGCGTCTTCATAATCGGTTGGAACAGGTAACAAGGAATCCTTGTAAACTCTTGGGAATCTAGATTGGTTAAATGATCTAATTCTAATTCTGTTACCAGAATATTTCTTAATTAAATGTTCAGTATCTTTATCAGTATTGAACGAGTTCATTAATAATAATGGGACGTCAGAATCATAAGTTCTATTTAAATATTCAATTTGACGTACAGAAAGATCTAAGAAGGTATTACCATCTCTGACTTCAATAACAGATTTTGGACCCACACAACCCATTGAAGTACCTAACCCACCATTAAGTTTTAAAACGGCTAATTTAGATAAATTTTCAGTATTACCAGCTAATTCTGGATCAATCTTAGAATAACTTACGACTTCATCTGGATTTGGAGATTTAATCTTATCCCAATCAAGGATGTTATTAGATTGAGATTTTTCAATTAAATATCTTCTGAAAAGGGAGAAAAATGAATCTAATTCATTTTCGAATCTTTGACGTTTATCTTCATCTTTGACAGAATCAGCTAATTTATTTAAGACGTTTCTCATTTGAGAAGCAGCAACATTGCTTGTGTTACTTTCGAAAGCATAAGTAGAATGAGTTTTGACGTGTCTCTTTGGAGTGGACATAATTGTGATTGGGATAATTGATTGATTGACAGTTGGTGGATTTTAAGACTTTTTCAATCAAAAAGAAAACAAAAAAAAAGGGAGAGAAAAGGACAATTGAAAGCAAACTCGATCAAAAGAACTTGTTACCACAGAGTTTAAATATAAAATTTACAACGAATGGTAAGAACCAATTCCTGTTCCCCCCCTTTGTTGGAAAAATTGTTTTGCAGTTTGTTGTTTACAATTTGTGAAAAAAAAAATTTGTGTATAACGCGGTTTTGTGTATTGTTCCCTGCTGGCTATTGTTCCCGCGTCTGTAATTCCCGGGAAATGTGGCCCCACTTTCTGCTTCCCAAAGGGGACAACAATGGTGGGGCAGGAGTTGTTCCGCGGTTCGAACGCCGGCGGTTGTTCTTTGTTGTTTATTTATAGCGTGGCAGAAATCAGCTGATTCTGGAGTTTGCAGCAGCAATCACATGTTGACGATTCCAGGGGCACGGATAATATATTGTTAATAATAGTGTATGAAAGTTATATAATACTATAATCTAAACTATATTGATATCTTATTGTTGTGGTTATCCCGTTGCTTGTAAAGTTTCTAATAATTGATGCAGTCTAAATCTAGGGGTGTCATGACTAGTTTGGTTCATGTTGGTCTTGTTTATGCTGGTATTGGTGTGGGGGAGTGCAGTCGTAGTGGTGGTATTGGTGGTGGGAGTAGTATCGTGTCCTTGGAAATCAAACATTATATGGCCCATAGTGGGGCCATCCCCCTCATCGTTGGTGGGGAATAATATAGTGTTCGGGTTGTTATTGGGATTATCTAAAGGTAGACTACCACTTCTTTGTACGTTTCTATTGTCTCCACTATGTATATCACTGTGATGTGTGGAATTGTGTCGAGAACTTTGATTACTACCAATAGATCCAGTATTATTATTACTATTATTATTATTATTATTGGCGGTGGTACTAGTACCCCCCAACTTATACGTTAATGTAGTTATCTGTACCAATTCATTCATTGAATTCGACAATTGGGTTACCATATGATCAATATTTGGTGTATCCATGGAGATCTTATCATTTGATATTATAACCATATTAATTAAAAATGATGGTGTATCTTTAATAATTTCTAATAATTCAATTATCTTCCTTATAATTAATCTTAAACCAAATTCATATCTATATTTATCTTTATTTTTCACTATTTGAAATAATGAATCTGTATATTTATCATTATCAATGTGAATTAATACTTGTAACATACCATGAATCAAAGAACATAATCTTGTAGTAATTTCTCCATAATTTTGTTGATTATTAATTGATTCCATAAATTGTTGTCTCATTTGTATTATACCATGATATTCATACCATATCGGGTTTAATGTACTTAATTCATTATGTTGAATTGTAGTGGTATCATCACTTAATAAAGTGATAATTTCATTAATATTATGTGGTAAATCATTTCTATTGTTGGTGGAAGCGAGAGAAAACATTTTCCCAATATTTTTAAATTTATTATTTAATAAATCAATTAATTCAATAGTATAACTTAGTCTTTGCCTTATTTCAATGGATAATTTATCTCTTAATTCATAATATGAACCAATACAATGACCTAATATTTTAAAATTTTTATCTGGTACAATAAACCATAACAAGAAATGACATATTATATATATTGTATCATCCATTGATGTACCAATATAATCAATAGTAATTAATTGATTCCAATATGTTTTCCATTCATTAAATTTTTCCATTTCATCACCATAAAACATTGTCTCTAAGATTGAATGAAATAAAAGTCGTATTTTCCATTGTGATACATTATTTAATATTATATTTTGAAATTCTGATATTGTATCAACGGGGAATATAGATAAATGTGGATGAATTTCAATATAATATAATTGTAAAATATCAGATAAATTATGTACACAGACAATATCTTCATTTGGATTTATTGGATTATAATCTATATTTAATGGATCTATTACAGAATGACGATATTGTACTTGTGATGGTGCATCGGGATGTATATTATCATTATTATTATTATTATGATTATGATTATTATTATCACTGGTATTATTGTTTGTTGCGGGTTGGAAATTTGTAGTGTTATTAGTTGGTGAGATGTTATTATTTTGATTATTTTCAGGATTTATAAAATTGGTATTATTACCATTATTAGTATGAGGAGTATTATTATCAACAGTGCCAGCACTTTGTGATCTAAAATAATTTAAAATAGCATCATTTTTCCTCTTACGATGTGGACCTCTCTTTTGTGGTACTCTATGAAATGTACAATTTTGTGATAATCTATAACAATTTAAACATTTTCCAACACTTGTTTCAAATTGACATTTAATTCTTCTCTTATGACAATGATCACATGCTTGTGATGTTTTTTTCACACTTATTGTGTCGATATTAGTGGTAGTATCATCATTATTCATTTTTGATTAGTGATATTTTTTTGTAGCTAAAATCATCCACTGACGAAGGTTATTAAAACCACCTTTTCAATTTGTTCCTCGCCCTTTTTTAAAAAATAGGGTCAACGATATATATATATGTGGTAAATATATCCAACCGTGAGTGAATCTTACCACATTGCCAGTTGTTATTAATTTTTTTTGTTCATTGGAAATGTCTAATGTAAATCGGTGCACAGTATTCCGGAAGCGACAGGAAAAGCAGACATTGTCCACTATGCGCCCGGAGCAGTGTGTCCCGGGAGACATCATAAAACGACCCCACATTAAATTCCCCCCAAAGGGCAATCCATGCTTTGTATGTAACCTTGTAATATCATCATTGTGGATGGAATAATATATTATGGGGGAAATACTGTGACAGCAAAGGGTTTTACCGCACGGATAAACCCATCCAGAATTTTATTTTTAATTATATTAAACGGCGGTGGGGCCACTTTGTTCGTTGTTGTAAAATGTTATTCCTTGACACGTTTGAGTGATCTTTTTCCTAGTATTTATTCTTGCCTTCTTGTTGTGATGGCAACATTTATCCTTGCTTGTAACAAGTAACTGTCTCATTTATTCCGTACGGTTGTAAAATACTATGGAAACCCTTACTGCAGTTATTATTACCGTTTGCAACTATGGGCACTGCCAACATTAACTTGCTATTGCAGTATCCCTTACCAATCTTGTTTAGTTGCTCTTGTCATAGCCTTTGGCACTGGTTGTTTAACTTCAGCGGTTAGATTTGTAGGGTTCAATGACAAACCTCTGTCATTTGCCACGGAGATGCCCTCCAACTTTCAAAATTTGAATATCTTGAATTTATAGCAAACATTTAAAGCACATTTTATTCAATACACTTCGAGACAACATATATTTTCCCACACTCTCTACACCACAACAGCACCACAAAGATCAAACCACGATGGAGGAAATACTGAAGAGACATAGAAAGGAAAAGAAAGATTTACAAAATAAAATCACTGGGATGAAAAAGCAAGCAAATAAATCACAACGTAAAGAAATTAATTCAAAATGTGATTTATTACAATCTGATTTACAATTAAAACATGATCAAGAAATTCGTGAATTTAATGAAAATGTGGGTGGTGCAGAGGTCGATATTGATGAGGTTACTCCAGAGACTTTATTGGCTCAATTATCTTTGGAAAATTCTGTTCCTGCAACGCCCACTACTGAACTTTCTGCAACTCCACAACAACCAAAGAAACGTAGAAATAGACAGAAAGAGAAATTAGCCAAGAGAGAACAAGAAATTACCAGAATAAAAGAAGAAGCCGCAAAAGAAGCTGCTATACAACCAAATTTACAAAAATTGGAACAAGATTCATTAGATTTATTATGTGATACTTTAAAATTAAAACAAGTTGATATTCAACCTGATGGACATTGTCTATTTGCCTCAATTTTGGATCAATTGAAATACCGTCATGAGGGGATCCCAGCAGATTATGATGTTTATAAATTGAGACATTTAGCCTGTGAATATATTGGAGAACATAGAGATGATTTTATTCCATATTTATTCGATGAGAACACAATGCAATTACAAGATATTGATGAATATATGAAAGAGATGGAAACCACGGCAAAATGGGGTGGTGAAATTGAAATTATCGCTCTAGCAAACGTTTTCAAGTGTCCAATCTCCGTATTAATTAGTGGTCAAGCTACACATAAAGTTAATGAAACTGGTACAAATCCAGAATTGAAATTGGTTTATTATAAACATAGTTATTCTCTTGGTGAACATTACAATTCTTTGCATGATTTGCAATAAATAGATTGTTTTTCTCTTTTCACACAACCAATATTCACTTATAGAACCCCCATGTAAGATCTGTATAATTTATTCACCTTTTATGTAAGAAAAGAATGCACTTCTTGGGTAGACAATCTAATAATTTATCTGTTGGTATTGTTGGATTAGCTAACATTGGTAAATCAACATTATTTCAAACCATTACCCATTCAAAGTTGGGTAATCCAGCAAATTATCCCTTTGCTACAATAGAACCATCTCATGCCATTACCCAGATTCCAAATGACAAGCTTACAAGATTACAGACTATTTATAATGCAGAGAAGATCACGTACTCTACATTGTCAGTGATTGATATTGCTGGGTTGACTAAAGGTGCTGCAGAGGGGAAAGGTCTAGGAAACAAGTTTTTAAATGATATTAAACTTGTTGATGGGTTATTCCATTTAGTTAGAGCCTTTAAAGATGATAATGTGACTCATTTGGAGTCTAGCGTGGATCCAGTGAGAGATTTGGGACTTGTTCAAGATGAATTGATCTTGAAAGATTTAGAACATTTGGAATCAATAATGGAAAATAACAGTAAGAGGTTAAATAGGGGTTCAATTGGGTATAATTTACGAAAAGAATTGACACAAGAATTACACCTGTTTGAAAGTTTACAAGAAAGTTTATACGATGGCCAAAGGATCTCAAATTTTAAACTTGAGGATAATTGGACTCCCGAAGAGATCACAATTTTAAATAAATATAACTTCTTAACTACAAAACCAAGTCTGATTCTGTTGAATGTAGATGTAGAGGATTATTTAAATGGGAAGTATGCAAATATGCATGGTGTGAAAGAATGGAGGGATCAATTTGCTCCCCGTGACAAAATTGTGTTATTAAGTAATAAATATGAATCAGAAAGACCAAATACATCACAATCTGCTATCCCTGGGATCAGACAAGAAATGAAATCAATGCTTCATTTAATTAGCTTTTATACATGTGGATTACGGGAGGTGAAACAATGGAATATTAGAAATGGAACCACTGCAAAAGAAGCAGCAGGTGTAATTCATACAGATATACAATCTACTTTTATCAATGCAGAGATTACAAAATACCAAGACATTATAAAAGATTCTCAAAGACCACCTGTACATAAAGTTGGTAAAGATTATATTATGCAAGATGATGATATTGTTTATTTTAAAGCTACAAAGGGTAAGAATTGAAGTTATAAAATATAGATGTATCAGAGCGTTTGACAATAAAATTCCTCTCACTTCCAATAAATTGGATCGAAGAGCTGGGTTTATAGCATTTGTCCTAAGGACGTGTTCTCATCATAAACATTTGAAAATAAATATACACACATAGGAAGAAATAATTCTCGTATGAAGTGGAGGCCCCATTCCAACCATAGTATCGCAGAATAATACTGTAATCATCTGGGTTGGGTCTTGTTTAGTCTTCATTTTCAAGAGAAGTTTAAAACA
This sequence comes from Monosporozyma siamensis, assembly GCA_003708905.3. Taxonomy (NCBI): domain Eukaryota; kingdom Fungi; phylum Ascomycota; class Saccharomycetes; order Saccharomycetales; family Saccharomycetaceae; genus Monosporozyma; species Monosporozyma siamensis. The sequence continues at coordinate 76,360 of PPOL03000017.1, forward strand.
ATTTTCTTCTCTATTTATATATTCTCATATTTTAAAACTTGTAAATAGAAGAAAAAAAAATTTTTCCGACAAAGTTAAATCCACCAATTCTAGTTAGGGTTCCATAAAATAGTAAGTCGCAACATAATGATACGTATATTATAGTTTTCTATTGACAGTTAATTAAATATAAAATAAATATATATATACATTTAACATGATTTTTTTTTGTTTTCCTTTATGATAAGAAATCTAAAGTTTAACCACTGATAGTAAGACAGAGGTATATTTGGGAACTGTGTTTACCTAGAGTGGGCCAATGAAAAAATATACTATATCAAAAGCATTGTTTTAAAATAAGAATAACATAGAGAGATATAAAAAGTTAGGAGTCAGTATAATTCTGGACTAAACAATAATTTAGTCAGAAGCGACAACAACTTCGACATCTACACCAGGTTCAATAGTGATTTGAGTGATTCTCTTAACAATGTGAACTGGAGCTTGTAAGTCAATGTATCTCTTGTGGATTCTCATTTCGTAAGTTTCCCAAGTCTTGGAACCTTCACCATTTGGAGTCTTTCTGGTGGAGATCTTTAAGACCTTGGTTGGTAATCTGACTGGACCCTTCTTAACTAATTGGAATTGTTCAGCATTTCTGATAATGTTGTTAGAAACAGTTTCTAATTGCTTAACTTTAGTAGAAGTTAAAGTGATTCTAATCTTGATGATTTGAGGAACTTCTTGTTCTTCGACTTTTTCGTTCTTGATGTCAGACATTGTTAAAATATACCTTTTTGTGTCTTTTAAAGATTGGTTTTCTTACGAAGTGAGAATGGAATATGACAAGTTTCTAGTTCATATAAATTGTACATATCTTTGAGTATTCAGTATGTCTTTCAAACAGCCAAACTTTCCAGACCTCATCGCCAATTCTGCAAAATTTCGGATTTCTTGGAAAATTAAAGTGCGTCGCTGCCCGAAAAGGAAATTCGAAGAAACCAACAAAACAGTTTGGCGAAGGTGCACGGGTTTATTTAGAAAACGGTCCCAGGAAATACCTCCTATTGTTTTTCCGCTGCCTTATCTTTTTTATCTCTGCTTATCTTATCTTTTGGGCGCTTATCTTCGCGACTTGCAAAGAATGGGCGGCTATTTGTGTGTGTTGGTGTTGATAACTGGTGTTGTTACCACTTGCTAAGCACCTTTGCACCGTTGATAACTGATTAGATCTGGAAGATTGCTGGCAACTGCTGCAAAATTGCGTCTTATAACTCTGGCTATCTATGTTTTTTTTTGTGCAGGGCGATAGTCAAGGGTCCTCTGTTTCTTTACCTTATCATCTGTAAATATTCCAGTGCGGTTTATTACTATGGAAGTAGAGAATTACTTGATAAGGATAAAGTTATATTATTTTATGTAAGAAAGACTCATGAGTAACTATACTTATCAATTATACTACCTAAAGCGGAGAAAGTTAAGATAAGTATTTCTATATACTGATTGTAAATAAATAGGTATATATATAAGCTGGTCATCGCAAGGTTTTAGAAATGATTTGGGTAATTGATACTCCCTACTTCACATAAGATCATACCAATACAATCAAGTATAACTTAAAAAAGAAATATTATCAATATTATAATGGTAGAATTTAAACAAGTTCTACCGCAAGGGGCAGGTTATGCCATCGTCTGTGGGTTAGGTGCTGTTTTTGCCGGTGGTATGATTGCCACCACACAAATGTTAAAACGTTATCAAAAGGAAATTATGACTGCTGAAGAATTCGCTACCGCTGGTAGAACAGTGAAAACTGGGTTAGTCGCCTCTGCTGTTGTATCTTCTTGGATTTGGGCTTCAACTTTATTAACTTCTACTGCTATGCAGTATAATTATGGTGTTTTTGGTGGGTATACATATTCTGCTGGTGCCTCATTTCAAATTATCGCATTCTCTATCTTAGCCATTAAGACAAAACAAAAAGCTCCCAATGCTCATACATATTTAGAAATTGTTAAAGCCAGATATGGTAAAATTGGACATTGTGTATATCTATTCTATGCATTGGCTACAAATGTTTTAGTCACTGCAATGTTAATTACTTCAGGTTCTGAAGTCTTCTCTAAGATTACTGGTATGCATCATATTGCTACTTCATTCTTATTGCCTTTAGGTGTGGTTCTTTATACAATGATTGGTGGTATTAAAGCTACTTTCTTAACCGATTATCTACATACATGTGCAATCATTATTATTGTCATGTATTTTGCCTTTAAAGTCTATGCTACAAGTGATATCTTGGGATCTCCAGGTAAAGTTTATGATTTAATTAGAGAAGCAGCCCAAAGACATCCAGTGGCAGATAATTATAAAGGTGAATATATGACTATGGAATCTAAAGGTGCTGGTATCTTTCTTGTCATTAATTTAGTCGGTAATTTCGGTACTGTGTTTTTAGATAATGGGTATTGGAATAAAGCTATTTCTGCCTCTCCTGCTGCGGCTTTACCTGGTTATGTAATGGGTGGGTTGGCTTGGATGCCTGTACCATTCTTAATCTCTTTAACAATGGGGTTCGCTGCATTAGCTACAGAAAATTTACCAAGTTTCCCTACATATCCAGATAGATTAAGTTCTTATGATATTAGTGCTGGGTTAGTGGTCCCCGCGGCTGCAATTTCAGTCATGGGTAAAGGTGGTGCCGTTGCTGTTTTATTAATGGTTTTTCTAGCTGTCACTTCAGGGTTTGCCGCTGAAGTTATTGCTGTCTCATCTGTTTTCACTTATGATATTTATAGAACTTACATTAATCCAAATGCATCGGGGAAGAAATTAATTTATTCATCACATTGTGCCTGTATGGGGTTTGGTTTAACTATGAGTGGATTCGCCATTGGGTTATATTATGGTGGTGTCAGTATGGGTTACATTTATGAAATTATGGGTATTATCATCTCCAGTGCTGTCGTACCAGTGATTTTAACACTTTGTTGGAAACAACAAAACACTGTAGCTGCTGTAGCATCACCAATTTTGGGTACTGGTTTAGCTATTATGTCATGGTTAGTTTGTACTAAATCCCTTTTCAAAGGTCTAACCATTAGTACCACTTTTGAAGATTATCCAATGTTAACTGGTAATGTGGTAGCATTATTATCACCTTGTATCTTTGTCCCTGTGTTGTCATATGTGTTTAAACCACAAAATTTTGATTGGGAATTATTAAAGAATATTAGTCGTGCTGATGAATCCGATATTATTGCTGAAGCCATTGCTGAAAATAATATTGATGATATTGAATCTGTTATATCTTCTGCACCATCTTCAAATGTGTCCAAGGAGGAAAACAATGATAAAAATATTGTGACGGTGAAGAGTTCTGCCATCAAACCAATTAATACCATATTGAGTACCATTCAAGAACCAGTCTTACAAGAGAAAATAGATGAACAATTAATGGCTGAAGAAAAACAATTATCTCGTGGTTTAAAAGTGGCATATTTCCTATGTGTCTTCTTCGCATTTGCATTCCTTGTCGTGTGGCCATTACCCATGTATGGATCCCATTATATCTTCAGTAAAAGATTTTTCACTGGTTGGGTTGTCGTATTAATCATCTGGATCTTTATTAGTTCATTCTGTGTCATTCTATACCCATTATGGGAGGGCAGACATGGATTATACACTACCATGAGAGGTATATATTGGGATTGTTCAGGTCAAACACATAAGTTGAGAGAATGGCAAAACAGCAATCCACAAGAATTACATGTGGTCAAATCACAACTGAGTGCTCGTCTTCATAACACTCGCACCAAAGACGCTGTTGTTAATAATCTGGACGACATTATTGAGAGTTGAGTCGTTCTGGTTTGATTTCATATCTTTCAATATTGTGTCACTATTGTTCTTACTCTTTTTACTATGGAATTTCGAGGCGATGACTTATTTTAAAGATTTTTCCGATTTGTAATCAAAAACAGGTACAATAACAAGAAAGTCCATGACACTTCAAATGAAATAATCCACAATCATATATCATATATATATACTCACATTTCTATTAATACGTACTTTTATTCTTTACTTCAAAACAAAAATATTCATAATCTTTTACCTCAATTAGTCAAAAGCAAAGCCAAGTAGAAAAATGTTTAAATTATCTCTACAAAATACTACCAAGTTTTCCCAAAGACTTACTAGATCCCAGTTCGTATCCCTTAGAAGGCTACTGTCGGTTCAGACGTTAACCACACCAAATGAAAATGCTTTGAAATTTATCTCTAAGGATGGAGAAATGTTTCAAATTAAAGGTTCAAAGAGTATTATGATTAAAAACACAGATCAAACTTTAATTAACCATTCTAAATTCGCTGAACAATTATTTGTTCAATGTCCCGGGATTGAAGAACTTATGATTGGTGATGATTTTGTCACCGTGAATAAAGATCCTATGGTTCATTGGAATGCCATTAAACCTACTGTGTTAGAGGTCTTAACTGATCATTTAGCCTCAGGAGAAGATGTTGTTGGTGCAGAGTTTCAAAATGTTCAAGAACAAAAGGAAGGTGGATATAAGATAAATATGCCAAAATTCACATATAATGAAGAAGAAGAAGAGATCAGTGAATTGATTGAAGAACTTATTGAGACTAGAATTAGACCTGCTATTATGGAAGATGGTGGTGATATTGATTACCGTGGATGGGATCCAAAGACTGGGACTGTGTATTTAAGATTACAAGGTGCTTGTACTTCTTGTTCTAGTAGTGAAGTCACTTTGAAGTATGGTATTGAATCAATGTTGAAACATTATGTGGAAGAAGTTAAAGAAGTGATCCAAATGTTGGATCCAGAGCAAGAAATCGCCTTAAAGGAATTCGATAAATTAGAAAAGAAGTTATCAGCAAACAAAGAAGAACCAGAAACCGCTTAATATTGATATCCTGTTATTTTTATAGACCCCCACCCTTCAACTATTTATTTATCTTTGTGACTACTACTTGTATAAAATTCTATATATGATTCAATTCTTTTGGCCAATTTAATATCAATGTCTGATATATTCCCACCTTCCACATCGTGTGTGGTCAATTCTAACTCCACTTTGTTATAAGTGGTGAATATGGAAGGGTGGTGTCCCCACAGATGGGACCTCATGGCCATTTGATTAAGAAAGGACCAAGTGGTCTCGAAGTCAGCAAATTTACATTCCCTAACCAAAATTTGCTGTTTAGCAACGGTTTTCACCGTCCAGTGGGGCCTTAACCCCAGTTGTGTTAGTGTCTCATTCAAAGTCGTAATTGGAACTTTCAATGCTGCCACTTTAGAGATCTTGTTGTACATTTTTAGCCTCCAAAGTCTTCCTTGGACACCACTTCCTTAATATTATTTTTTCGAACAGCTAATTTAAAGCTTTTTTGAAAAGATCCAAAGTGAAAAGGTGTATTCCACAGGAAAGACCAAAGTAAGAACTAGGTGTTTTTTGTTAGCAAAGGCCAGCAAAGTAGCAGTCTGGTACAGTGGAAAAGGTACTGAAACATGGCAATATATATATTGAGTGAGGAGTTGGAATCCTTAATATGCAAAAATGTTAAAACTCTGCCGTCTGTTGAATATCCAATTCATCAATTCCAAAAGATGTATCAAGTAGATAAGAGACCAGTAATGAATTATGAAAATATTATGACGTTTGTCCATATACGAAGAGACTCGTTGATTTTTTTGGCTGTGTTAGATAGAATGGATTCCTTTGTTATGGAAAGTTTAACTTATTTAGAACAATTTTACCAGTTGTTGAAAGATTATTTGGAGGTGAAGACATTAGATAGGAGGATAATATTGGATAATACTATCTTGGTGATGGAGTTGATTGATGAGAGTATGGATTATGGGGTGATACAAGTCACTGATTCAGGGATTATGAGAGATTATATCAGAATTAAGGTAAATGTGCCTGAATTATCTATATCGAATGGGCTACACAAAAGTAACATAGAAGAATACAATTGTTCATGTAGTAGTGATAGTAGCAGTAGTAGCAGTACAGAAACAAAGGGTAAATCAAAACACAAGAAAAAGCATAAGCATAAGCATAAGCATAAGCATGGTAGTAGTCCAACGAAAACCGCTCAAGAGGCAAAGAGAGATATTGAACAACTTACGAAAAATGTGGTGGGTACATTATCTTCTGATCCCTTAAGTCTAATTGATAGAAGTAAGAAGAAGAAAATTAAAGATGATATAGAAGATTTAATTGGAGAAGAGGAGTCAAATAATTTCATGAATAGTGATATTGCTAAGACCACAATTATGGCTGTTTCATGGAGAGCAAAAGGTATACATTATGCCAAAAATGAATTCTTTTTGGATGTCATTGAAAAAGTGGAATATTTAATGGATTTTACAAATAATATTATTAGAAAGAATTCTATTCATGGTGAAATAGTGTGTAAATCTTTCCTTTCGGGTATGCCTAATTTGAAAGTCTCAATAAATAAGATTGTGGATCAAGATAAACAATTTTTGGCAAACTGTAAATTTCATCAATGTGTCACTACAGAATCTATTGAAACTGCGAAAGACATAGAATTTATCCCACCAGATGGACCATTTGTTCTATGTAGATACGAGTTAAAAAGACACGTCAGAGATGAACCAATGGTGAAATTGACATCCTTTGAAATAAAACCCAAATGGAAAAAATTCAAATTGAAAATGTATGTTACCATTGAGACTCATTTTAAGACTACAAACTCAACATCGGGATTAAATTTAAAGATTCCAATAAAACATATCTTACATGATTATACCATTGATTTGAGTAAAGACATTAAATTTAAATGTGACGAAGGTAGAATTCTGTTTAATGTTAGTGATGATTTCCTACTTTGGGAAATAGACTCGATGAAAGGTGGACATGGAGATAACAAATTGACGATGGGTGTAGAATTTGCCTTATTTAATAAAGAAGAATATTTGAAAGAGCAGGAAGAATTAAAGACATCAATGAATCCACCACCTTTAAGACATGGCCCTAAATTGGAAGAATTATATAGACAAGTCCATGAAATTGAACCTGTAGAGAACACAGATGACATGGCTCCTCCAACACCGCCGCCACCAGTGATAGATCAACCAGTGACTAGTATACAGGATATAGACCGATTATTAAAGATCAGTTTCGAGATTCCGTACCTGACGGCGAGTGGGTTGAAGATCGAATATTTAAAGATCAATGAACCACAATTAGAGTACCAATCGTTCCCCTGGGTTCGATACAAGATTGTCAGCGACTCAGAATACACTTACATGATCTACTAGTGTCCCATCTGTCCTGAGTGGAACATAGTGTATGGGATTTCTATCACATGGAACAAATAGCGAAGTGAAAATAAGAAAAAAAAATACATTGAATTTGATATAGAGAAATTTATAAGAGATTAAGACGTAATGTCACCTGAAGCACAGCTGCATAAACAGGAAACACCACTTAGTGAGTAGTTGAAGAAGAGATTCAAGTTGATCTATTAGTGTTAGTGTATAGAAAATAGCATTTTTGGTTGTTATTTCTTTATCGATTTCTATTTGAGAAGGAAGAAAACTATAAATAAACAAAGTCATCACCATTGTTGGGTGTAATATTACGTATATATATTATTATTACAGATGTCGTTGTTAGACCGTCTGGGACTGTCAAAGGAAGACGTAGAGGCAGCACAAGCATTGGGAGAGCTTCGAAAGACCCTTACCGGTAATGAAAATAAACAAATCCCAACGAACGTGACACAACAACAACAGATATTTAATCCGACAATTGTTAGCAGTACAGAAGATACCAATGAGAATGGGCCAGATAGAGAAGGATCTAATACTTTATTGAATCGAGTAATAAATAATGTGGCTACATTTTATGATGATAGAAGAAAAGTTGCATCTATTGCTAGATTATTAGATGATGCATATGAGGACAATTATACTACTTCTGAAGGTGAAGGTGATAGTGATAGTGAATTAAGTGATTCTGAAAGTGTGAGTGATGAAGTAGATCACCAGTCTAAGATTAGTGCTGTAAAAAGGCCAGTTCAGGAGGAGATTAAATTGGTCAATAATAAAACATCTGAAAAGCGAACACATGACGAGGAAAGAGATGACTCAGATAATGAAAAGGAAGATGAAGATGGTGGGTATTCATTAGAAAGTAGGTATTCGAAGAGACAAAAGATATCGGAGGCCATTGATAATTTCAAAGAATATAGGTTCAATATGTCTATTGAATCAAAGAAAAGATTAATAACGTGTTTACATTTATTGAAACTGGCTAACAAACAATTGTCAGAAAAAGTGACCAATTTACAAGATTTAGTAGAGAAAGAACATGAGATAGTACATCAACGACAATTAAAGATAAGTCTTCATCCATCAAACTTGAAAACTAAGCCTATAAAGAAAGCTGATATTTCGTCACTGTTGACTGAAGACGATGAAGAGCCTGGTGTGTCCCAAAAGCAAGAAGAGGAGGAAGAAGATGAATTTTTTGATGCATTTGATAGTAAAGAAAATGATGAACAGGCTACAATAATAAAAATGGAGGTGGTAGGGACTATCAAAAAAGTTTATTCCATGATATCTAGATTTACTGGGAGTTCTTTACCTGAACCGGCTAGATCACAAGTCCGAGCCAGTTTATTGAATTTACCTACAAATTGGTCATCTACAGTGTCCCATATAGCATCAACAAACAGTACACGGAAAGTTGACCTTCCAAATGAGGAAGAATCAGTAATTAGTACAAATGGGAAAGTGTTAATTCTTGCGAAGGAATCATTAGACATGGTACATAACGTTATGGAAGTTGTCGACTCCACGTTGGGTAAAGCAGAAGAATGGGTGAAACAGAAACAAGAGATAAAGGAAGAATTGTATCAAAGTTTCCGACAGACTAAAATTAATAAGGATAAATAAATGAAGTGTAGAATGGTACGTTAGATGAAGACATGAAAACATGACTGTTTATTTGAATATGTCTGATTTTTATCCCATTAGAGGATAGATGTATATGTGGTTGAATCGGTGCCGCATTACATTGTAACAAGTAATATTTATTTGAATAAGTAAGAGATTTTGGTGATAAAAAAGGAGATCTAGGAACTCACTTTGACCTTTATCACAGCATTAACTAAAAAGAAGATGTATATTTTCCTCTTCTCTTCTTTCGACACCACTATGCATCCACATGAATAAGCATACACACTGTGACACCGAGGCTTCCCACCCAACAAACCAGCCACCCCTGCAAACCTCCTGTGACAATCCCAAGTTGATCATAAGAGACCACTTGTCCCACCCACAGAATCCAAATTTGATAGTCTGTATTGACACCGACTTCCTAATCGGGATATATGACATAAAATCTGGAAAACCCCAGTTTTGTTTTTTTTGCCCGAGGCACTATTTTCAAAATTTCCGACGTGGAAAAACAAAAAAATACTTGCATAATTGAATAATTGAATATTCGCATACTTGAATATTTGAATAATTAATTTACTCTGTTAATTAAATCTCATACGATACTTCTTGGGTGAGAGTTAGTTGTGTGTATTTTTATGTGGGGGTGGGGGCCGTATTTTGATAGTCGGTAAAATATTTATGTGGTTTTCAGATTATCGTTTTGCATACATATTTTTGTATGCATACGTATGTTTGAATATTCATAGGTGTTCCTATGGTTTATTCACACCATATGTCTACTAAATTCGAGAAAGGAGGAAAGTATGGAATATTTATTAATATATAAGGTCGAGGTTTCCTGATTAATTTGAATTATGACATTTCTTACACTTCTTCTTTTTTTGGTTCTCATATAAAGAAAGCCAGAATAAAATCAATTGAGTATTATTACAATATTTTTACCGATTTATAGTAATAATTCTAATTTTTAACAAAACTAAGCTTTTTTTCAATAACTTTTAAAACTTTTCCAAACCCTTTATTTTTTTAATAATGACTACTATTTCATTAGGACGCTATCTTTTTGAAAGATTAAATCAGGTCGGGTGTAACAGTGTCTTTGGTTTACCAGGCGATTTCAATTTGGTTCTTTTAGACAAAATCTATGAGGTTCCAGGAATGAGATGGGTCGGTAACGCTAATGAATTGAACGCCGCTTATGCTGCTGATGGGTATTCCAGAGTTAAAGGTATGGCATGTCTTTTAACCACTTTTGGTGTCGGTGAATTATCTGCCTTGAATGGTATTGCTGGTGCTTATGCCGAACATGTTGGTGTCCTTCATGTAGTTGGTACTCCAGCCACAACTGCTCAATCAAACAACTTACTACTTCATCATACTTTGGGTAATGGTGATTTTAACGTCTTCCATAGAATGTCTGCTGAAATTTCTGACTCTACTGAAATGATCATTGACCCAGCTGAAGCTTGTGATCAAATTGATAGATGTATTAAAAATACTTACATCAAGCAAAGAACTGTTTATTTAGGTATTCCAACTAACTTCTTTGATGTTCAAGTTCCAACTGCTCGTCTAAACACTCCAATTGATTTATCTTTAACAACGAATGATGCTGATGAAGAAAGTGAGGTAATTGAAGCTATCTTGTCTTTGATTAAGAATGCTAAGAATCCAGTCATCTTATCTGATGCTTGTGCCTCAAGACATAATTGTAAGGATGAAACAAGAGAATTAATTGATATTACTCAATTCCCTGCCTTTGTCACTCCAATGGGGAAAGGTTCTATTGATGAAAATAATCCAAGATTTGGTGGTGTTTACGTTGGTACATTATCTGAACCTGCAGTGAAGGAAGCCGTTGAATCTGCTGATTTAATTTTATCTATTGGTGCTTTATTATCTGATTTCAATACTGGTACTTTCTCTTATGCTTATCAAACTAAGAACATTGTTGAATTCCATTCTGATTATACCAAGATTAAGAGTGCTACTTATCCAAATGTCCAAATGAAACCATTACTACAAAAATTGTTACCATCAGTTGGACAAGTGTCTACTAATTATGTTGCACGTCCAGTTCCAACTAGAGATTTATTACAAGGTGCGGATGTTACTGATCCAAAGGCTATCTTGAGACAAAATTGGTTATGGACTCATTTAAGTGATTTCTTACAAGAAGGTGATATTATTATTACGGAGACTGGTACTTCTGGATTTGGTATTAATTCCACTACATTCCCAAAGAATACCACAGGTATTTCTCAAGTCTTATGGGGTTCAATTGGTTACACTGGTGGTGCTGTCTTAGGTGCTTCATTAGCTGCTGAAGAATTAGATCCAAATAGAAGAGTTCTTTTATTTATTGGTGACGGTTCTTTGCAATTAACTGTACAAGAAATTTCTACTATGATTAAATGGAATTTACATCCATATTTATTCATCTTAAACAATAATGGTTACACTATCGAAAAATTAATTCATGGTGAACATGCTGCTTATAATGAAATTCAACCATGGGATCATTTGAAATTATTACCAACTTTTGGTGCCCTTCATTATGAAACTGCTAGAGTCTCTACTGTGGGTGATTGGAATAAATTAACTTCCAACAAGTCCTTCCAAAAGAATTCAAAGATTAGAATGGTTGAAATTATGTTACCAGTTATGGATGCTCCAGAATCTTTAATTAAGCAAGGTAAGTTAACTGCTTTGATTAATTCTAATCAAGGCTAATATGTTCTCTTATTAAACATTGTTCTTTTTATCAATGATCTCCTACTTTAAGTATTATTTATGCCTTTATACTTAAATACATTTTTATATAAATTTACTCTTTAATGATAATCGTATGTTAAAATTTTAAAAGTTTTTGATCTTTATTTCAACTCTTGTTGAGTTCAAGATGAAATTACCTGTGATATAATTGTAGTTTAGTCTGATGACAATAAATTTGATTTTAAAAATGGTTATTAACCTTAAACACAACTAAAAGATCCTAGCTATATCAACAAAAAAAAATAATTGAATATCAAAAGTTACAACCTAAAAATATGATATGGGCTTGAGAACTCCTAACTAACACTATGTTCACACTCAAGCCTTTAGTATATTCTTGCAGTTTCTTACTCTCATTTTTTTTTTTTTTTGAATTTTGAAGAAAATGGGACACTGTAATACAGGGTTAAATATCAGTTTAAGTAAGATAAATAAAGTAGTTTTGAAGTACAAGTTAAATATATCCCTGAAACTATTTAACATTATTTAGTATTATAAGAATAAGATGGATAGGACCAGAGAAAAGTTTTGGGAATTTCAAATATTCTCTTATTTTTAAAGCTTTGAAAGAGTTCCAAAATATAAAAATACTATTTTCAAATAAACAAACCAGGAGAACTAACATATTTACAGAAGGAATAGACAGCAGTTCTTACGTACAGTTCAAATACTGACATAGGTATTAAACTAATGGTATGATTCAAACCATTTCATTTAAAAAAAAATCCATTTTAGGGTTATATTTTATCAATTATTACAATACCAAACCTTTAAAAAACAAATTTCTTATTTGCCAACATAAATTACCCAAATAAACAGTACGAGTAAAAAGTTAAGAGCTTCAAAGTGGGTGCCAACAATGTAGACATTTAATCAAGCTTATTTATTCACCTCATAATCAAGATTTTTATGTATAATAAATTTTTTAAATTGAACCTAAAATCTTGACTAGATTTTATCTAGCAACCGTACCACTTTTTATGTTATGTTGTTGAAAAAACTGTTTTAAAAAAGTTCTATATTACAATTTTTATTGGGACACAATTTTTAAAACTCCCAATTTCGGTGTTTTCTCAACTTTATATTTTATTTTTATAACACCAAAACTATCGTTGGTTAAGTTAAACACAAATGGCTAGTAAATGATTTTATTTACACTTCTATATAAAAATATAGATCTAAAATACATGACTTATTTTAACCTATATAATAAACAAGTGAAGTTGGCTGAATATATCAAATATAATCCGATATAGTGTAACGGCTATCACATCACGCTTTCACCGTGGAGACCGGGGTTCGACTCCCCGTATCGGAGTATTTCATTTTTTGCCTTTTTTTGCCCCCAGTCTTTGGGACCGCTACGAGGTACTAGAACGTCTTCCAACTCACCACTATACTTGTGGTGTATGCTTCAATGTCATTTTTTAACAACTAGGATTATATCGGTTGATTTTATTTCGAAATTTAATACCAAATGTAATATATTCAAAGAAGGTAAAAATATGAGGTGACACTATATCTTTAGCTACAAAAAGTAACAACAATATTCTAAAAGGAAATCAGTTTCTAGCGGAATATTTATTGGGTCAAAGTAGCCCACTTCTTTAGATATTTAGTGGATTTTTCTGTAATAACAAAACCAGTATTTAAATAATCTCTTATTTATTCTTCCTAACAATCAATTCTATAAAAATAAACCAGATGTTCACTAATAAAACATGACCAATAGAACATATAATATAAAGTGAGGGAGGCTCGGCTTGTGGCAAAGAATAAGACTGGAAACAGTAGTTAATAATCAAAAACTGACAGATCACATGACCACCGCAATTACGAAATTTATATAGGTAACGCACGGAAAAAATACCGACATTTTTTTTTCCAATGAACATCGAATTTAATATTCAGTCATCGAATCTTAGACGTAGATTTAACAAGTTATAACTAATACTTTTAGACTTGTTTTATTCAACTCTAAAGTTCGTTTCCCTTGTTGCTTTGAACAATTTCTGTGTAGATACTTTCCCAGTGGAATTGACTCAATTGACAGTTAAAAGTGGATAGAAAAGGCAGAAATCCGTGAAAGAATATCGTGAATAAGAAGTTCCAATATAATTAACTTGTAAATAACATTTTCTATTATACCCTTCAAACCTCCACGAATACATTTGCAGACTTCATTCTGTATATATACACATAACCTGTTAGAGTAAAAAAAAATAATAGTAAAGCAGCACAATGTCATCTGAAACTCCTGCTGTCAACAGCAACGTGAGAGTGACTATTAAGTTACCTGCCGATATTACCGCTACTTCCCATTCTCATAATACCAAGAAGGCTGCCCCTCCTAAAGAAAAGTTAACTTTCCAATTTAATAGAGAAACCAAAGTTCAAACAATTGTTGAAGTTTTGGGTATTGCCAATGAAACTAAGTATTTGACTAATATTCAGTTGAAAACTGGTGGTCAAGTTTTATCTGAAGATGCACCATTAAGCACTATTGTGTCCGACAAAGTGGATTCTTTAGATTTATCTGTTGAATTGAAACCATATACTACTAGAGAAGCCCTAAAACATGTTGTTGTGCTTCGTGATTTCCTTGGGTTCACTTCTGAAACCGAAGATAATTTAGCCGAATTTGCTGTTTCTAACGGTGTTAAATTCCCATTTTTCCCATTGGATCCAATAAAGGATAAGAAGAATGTTAAAGAAGGAAAGAAAGAAGAAGAAACTAAACAAGATGAACCAAAGAAAAATGTTTTTAACGTTTCTCAAGATGAAAAGGAAAAGACAAAGAAAAATATTACTGAAATCTTCTCCTCTTTAGAAGATTCTTCTGTTAAAGAATTATTAACTGCCCAATCTAATATCATTTCTTCGTGCATCCGCTCAATTAACCTTTCTCAATATAATCCAGTCCCAGCTTTCTACAAGTCTAAGGGTCACTTACTATATTTACAGATTGTTACTTTAGAAGGTGAAAACTTCCACATCACCTCTACTCCATCTGGTTTCTACATTAACAAATCTTCCAACACCAAATTTGATCCTTCTCACAAGTCCTTTGAAGAAAATGCTCATTTGAATGGTAAGGTTTTCTACAACTTATTCAATCTTTTAGCTGCTCATTCTAAGAAATTTGTTTCTCACGTGGAAACTATGGAAACTAAATTGGCTAAGTTAGACTCAGTCGCCTACGTTAAACCATTAACCACCTTTTTACACAAGCCATGGTTAGTTGCTTCTAACAATACCCTGTCTACTGGTGATTACTTCCGTTTACAAAGTGACTCAATTGACTCAAACTTATCTTCTGAAAGAAACTTTAATGATGAATTCCAAGCTGTTAAAGATCTTCCAGTTGACACTTTAGCTGCTAGAATGGATAGTGAAAGATTATCTGCTAAATTAATCCATGATTTCTCAGTTAGTGCTACTAAGGGTGCCATGTCCATTTTCCAAAAGAATATCTTACCAATGAACCCAGATGCTCCTGATGTAGAACAAATTTTCTTAAAGGATAACATTTTTTACTCTTTTGTTACTGATGTTAGTGGGGCCTATGAAGGTAAAGGTGGTGATGAAGCCGCCAGGGTGGCTGCTAACCAAGACCTTTTAACTTTATCTGTATTAAATAGAGTTGGATTAAAGGATGTTAGATATTTATTAACTACCGTGATTGATTTTGCTGGTAAAAGAATTTTAGCTCAAACCCCAGTTCCAGGTCTTTTAAATACTGTTGGTGCTGAAGTTGTCAAGGATGCTAAGACCGGTGAAGAAACTTTGAAGGATTTAGAAAGTTACATTTCTATCAATTATGGGTTCGATGAAGAAACTAAGACTTTGATTCAAAATGAGAAATTTGAAAAATTATTGACCAAAGAATTCACCAAACTATTCCATCTAAAGAAGAATGAAGCTGAGAAATCTGTTGCCTTCTCTTCCTCTTCTAAGGGTATAACCGGTCTTGATAAGAGAGATTATATTTTAGACTTGGCGAACACTTATCCATTAGATGTTAATTTCGTTAGAGAAAACTTTGATGGTGTGGAAGATGAGGAAAAACGTTATCCACATAGACAAACATTATTACGTCCAGAATTAATTCAAAAATGGTGGTCTGAAAAGGTTGAAAAGACTGAAGATTTAGATACTAACACTGCATATGAGGAATCTAAGTTTGCTTACAATCCAGATGCTTACCAAATTGCTGGTGTTGAAGACCCAACCGTTGATGAAATTTCTAAATATTTAGCTGACGTTGTTATTCCAAATGTTGTTGACGATTTTGTTAACAATAATGCATCTCCACCATACAATGGTGAACACTTGGTTGATACTTTGCATAAGAATGGTATCAATATTCGTTACATTGGTAAGATTGCTCAATTAACTAAGGCAAAATTAGATGAACAAGTTGGTAAACATGAACAAAGATTAAAGGATGTTGTTGTCGCTAATAAAGAATATGAAGATTGGGAAGCTTCCTATTTGGTGAAAATTGAAGCTATGATTAAAGAAAGACAAAATGAAATTAACAAATATGTTCAAGCTGGGAAAGAAGTTCCAAAGGAATTACTTGAAGATTTGAAATTAAATGATGATGAAATCAAACATCCAACCAGTGAACCAGCTATCATGGTTAACTACGATGAATTACTTCCATTAATCAAGATTGCTGAAATCGAAATGATTGCTCGTGCGACTAAGCATGTTTTAAGAGGATACTCTAAAGATTTACCTCACCTTGTTGTATCATCTTTGATTGCCTATGTTTTCAACTTACTATTTGGTACCAACTATAATGAATCTCCAGTTGCTGAAGTTGTTGATGACTTCTACCCATTGAGTAATTATTCTTTTGCCTCTTTAACTCGTACAGATTTATTAAATGAAATTCAAAAAGAAATCTCTTTACGTTTCCGTTACGATTTACCCTCCGATGAACTTGTTACCTTGTTAGGTAACAGATCATTAGTTATGAGAACCATTTCCTACAGATTTGGTATTCAATGGATCAATAAGAACTATTACTTCTCTCAAGAATCATTTGAAGAATTCAAGACTTCTCAAGACAAAAAGACGAGACAAAAATTAGTTGCTCCGGTTCACACTTTCTCTAAAGATGATTTATCTGTTATTCCAAGAGTTAAAACTACTCATTACTCCTCCATTGCTAGTGAAGATTACTGGACTCAAGGTACTGTTTTACTTGCCGAAGGTAAGCAAACTGAAGGTTTAACATTTATGGCGCAATCTATTGCTATTCTAGAAGATGTTCTTGGTGTCGTTCATCCAGAAGTTGCTGAAAAGTACATGGGTATGGCTACTGTTTACAGTAAATTGAATCTAATTGATGAATCTGTTGCCTTCTGCCGTAAGGCTTGTACAATTTATGAAAGAACTTGTGGTATTGATTCCTTTGAAATGACTAGATCATTGTTTAATTTATCTTTATTAGAATTAGCTAATGAAAGTCCATACAATAACACTGTGATTTCTAATCAAATAATTAAGATTTTAGAAGCTTACAATTTAACCGACTTACATCATCCAACTGCATCAAGTATTATTCGTCAATTAGAACAAATTTCCTTAGGTGTTGAAGACATTAAGTTAGCTTTACAATCTTTAACCACTCTTTCTGATTTCATTGTTCAATTAGATGGTAAGGACTGCTTAGCTTACGGTTATATTCAATCTCAAATTGGTAACTTATATGCTACCATGAAGGATCATCGTGCTGCTTTAGAACATATTTCTTATGCTAAGGATGTCTTCTTTAAAGAATTAGGTAGTAACCATACAACTACTGCTACTTCTAAACAATGGATTAATGGGTTAAGTAGTTTAATGAAGGATTTATCTCAACAAAAGCAAATGCAACAAGATCAAATGCAAGCTGCTGGTATTACTTCATCTAAGAAATCTCATTCTAAGAAAAAAGATGCTCCAAATCCTGAATTAGCGAACAAATCTGTTGATGAATTATTAAACTTCATTGAAGGTGATGCAGCTAAGGCTAAAGGTACTAAGAAACCAAAATCTAAGAAGAAGCATGGTAAGAAATAAATGTAATTTTTGTTTGAAATAGCTCATTTCATTTCATTTCATAATATACTTACGTTTTGTATTTATCTCTATTATGTACAATTAAATAACAATATGTACGAAGATTCATATCTCTCTATCAAAGAATATAAGTAAACCTCTATCATTAAACAGTGAATAATTTCTCACAAATCAACATGAATGCTGGAATTAATATATTATCATTTAAGATACTATTACCTTCTAAAATACCAGATAAGGTACATACCAACAACCAGTTATTCACCGTCAAATGCGTAAAATACCCTAAATATTCTTTACAAAGATAACCAATGGCAAAAGTGGTTGTAATAAATGCTAAAGTACCTTCCACAGTTTTTTTGGAATTGGGCCAAAACATTTCACCATATTTCTTACCAATGATAGACGCAGTCGAATCACCCACACCAAGACTAATCAACCCCACTGGTGAATCAGCAATTAATAAAGGAGCAGTAATCCCAATGATTAGATAAATGTATGAGATGATAATTGGTCCCTTTTCATCTCTAAAATCTGCAAAGGATCTTAATTTTGAATCAAGTAATTGACCTAATGGATCCAATTTCAAATATCTTAAATATTCCACGGCTAAGAATAATACTATTGTTCCAGCTAAAGATATTTTCACAAAAATTGGATCCCTTTGGAATGGTTGAATGATTAATGCTAGAATCAAAAAATGCCATAATTTTCTTGATGTATTTAATGAGAAATTTGATTTAAAGATTAAAATATTTGGAATTAAGATAAATAAAAATGACAACCAGGTGATCAGAATGGTTTGACGTGTCTTTGATTCCATAATAAAGTTCAATAACCATGTGATCGGTGATTGAGTGCCATCACCGACATCAATAATCCAATTTGCTAATAATGGGAAAGACACAATGAAAGTGGTAAATAGGATTAAAGATCTAAAATGTTTGTTCTTAGTGGCATTTAATGGGATTGACAATAAATAGTTGATACCAACAGATACCAAGAAGGCCATTAAAGTCCCCCATAGGACATTATATGGCAAATTCACATCTTCTGGTAACGTTGGTTTTTTAGCCAAAAATAAAATGTTAGTCAATAAGATACTGAATAGATTACAGTCAACATTATCTAAACTTTTCAATTCACTAACTTGTGTTAGCACATAATGAAATGTCAAGTTTAATACAATAGCAGAGAAATTTCTCAATAATACCAATTCTTCATGACTAGTAAACATTAGGAAAAATAATTGAATCACTGATCTAGTCAAAAAAGACCCATCAAATACATTTAACATTAAGACTGTATTAATATTAATTAAATCAGGGAAGAATAACAACGAAAGCATAAAGGGTAAGAAAAACACATATACCACTTCAAACTTATAATTAGAACCCAAAGCAGGTGGTGGTAATGTAGTGGTCTCGGCACCGGTATTATTATTAGATTCTAATGCCTTCTTTTGCTTGTTTGCAAATCTTCTAAGGACTTGAGCACCGATAAATATAACTAATTTCCATATAAGTTGGAATGGTTCACTACCATACAAAGTATAACTTGCATGTAGAGTAGCTATCAGTATCATACATTGCATCAACACGGTTAAGGACACTGTAAATCCTTCAAAGACAGGTTTTTGTGATTGTGATAAGTTTCTCTTTTGCTTTTGAGCAGCTTCATATTCATCTGCGTCTATAATAGTAGTTCCCTCGGGAATTCTTAAACCAGCCATCGCTGTAGTCTGTGTAGAAGAAGTACCCATCACTATATTCCTTCTTGCCGGATACAAAAATAGCTGCTTGTTGTTTGTATTGATGATTTCAAGATGATTCACATTGTTTTGTGACATCTTTTTTGTTGTTGTTTTCTCGAAGCTCGAAATTTTTCAGTCCGAATTCCTGGCGTGTTTTGAGGGGGTCAAACTTTTTGGTGTCCCGGACAGGTCCAACCCTAATTTTTTCGTTCGGGTTTTGGTTCGTGGAAAATGATTGAAAATTTTTAGCTTTTCCAAATGAAATTTCCTACAAATTTTATATAAAAAGATGCCAAAAGACACTGTTCATTTGCAAGTTTCTAATGTTCTATTTTGAGACTTTTAGTGTATATTTAGTAATAAAAGACCAATCTCCATGCCGGGAAAGTGTGAACAAAATTTGAATGTAAATAAATATCAATTGAACCCAGTGCCAATTGTTGTGTGAAGCTATGATTAAAGAAAATATTTTATTTGCAATATTCTTTATGTTTCATTTCCGTTGATGACCAAATCAAACATTTACAAACTAGAGTTTCTGAATCAATTTTTGTGATTAGAACATTGATCATATCTGAGGATATGAACACTATTTTATTATTTTCTCTTTTTTTATTTATTGCAAACATTTTTTTTAATCGTGAAATACAGGTGTATTTCAATAACTTCATCCAATACTTGGCATCAGTGGTGACGTTAATATTTCATTTCAAGTTTTGCTGCTTAGTTCAATGTGTTATTTCCTTAACGATATTTATTTATCTTGTGTTCTTTATATGATGATCATAACAAAAACAAAAGCTGGAATTACTGGCTGAACGAGTATATGTTGATACGTTTTTGCACTACTTCTGATTTGAACACAAAAAAGATAAAATTTTATCTTAGTACAAGGGTTTATAACACTTGGTATTGATAACACTTTCCCTTTCTGTGTATGAATATTATTTTCTTTCTGTTATCTTTAGGTTTTAATATGGGAAAACATGGAAACTTTTTATTGATTGAAAATGACGAGTCACAGCACTGGGCACTGATATTATAAAACATAATATTCATGAGTGACAACGCTATTAGTAGGCCTAGAAAACCTACGCAACTGATTCTTTTAATTAATATTTTTTTGTTTCTAATATTTTCTATTATTATTTCCCAATGATAAAATACGATATTGATGTGATGATATTTTCTTATAGATGACGAGTCTGATATGTTATATAACTGAAGACACAATTTTTTTAATTACCATTCATGCATTTCTGACAATATCTAAATCTATAAATTTTTATTATTATATCCAATTTTGACAACAACAAAAAAGAAGTCATATGAGTTTGCAGAAGATGAAACAATTTACTCAATCAAAGACAAGCATATGTCTAAGGAAAGTTTCGGCTTTCTAATGAGTGATACGAGGAATATTGTCTGATGCATTTTTATATTATTTTTTTATTTTCTGTTCCATAATTGTAAACTTTAGTTAAAGTTTCTTATGGAATGATTGTGTGTGTGTGTGGCTCGAGTGATATGAAAAGGTGGAATATTCTTTTTAAAGAGTTGAAATATGTTTATGATGATCTTCCACATTTTCACGACGGTCAACTGTGTCCTGGAATGTTTATCCGGTGACGTTGATGATAATCTGCCCCTGACAGGGCGTGGTACTGATATTTCAATATTTTAAAAACATTATGTTATCCATATTTTCATTCATTCGAGCAAGCGACAATCCTTTCTTGATCCATTACCAGTATATTAATCTTATTATTTCATACATTAAAATGATGACAATTTCTTGAGCTAAATTTCAAATCTTCTGAATAAAAATTCATTTTTATAAATGAAGATACGCTTCAAAAAATTAAAAAACGATTTGCACGTCAGTCTGATTTCTTATTTCAAATACCACTTGTTGATAGTGTTGATGTCTTGTTGTTGATGTCTTGGATGTCTTTGGGATTCCTTTACAGTAGTAACACCCAGACACCGCACTGTGCTTCTGGATCTTGAAATTTTTATTGCAAGTGAAAAAAAAAATATTGCGATGAGATGCGATGAGATGACATTGAATACAACTTGTAGAGATTGAAGTGAGAAGTGTTTGAACCACCAAGAAGATACCAAACACACGTTAGAATGCCCAAGGATAATTTGCTTTTCAAATTGGATAATTTAGAATATCAATATCATTATTTATCCAATACATTAGATTCATTTCAACCAAGATTAAATCAAACTAGAAAATTATATAATGCAAAAGGTAAGAAAACATCACAAAGGATTGAAAAACTGTTGAACTCAATCACTTTACCTGATATTAGTAAGAAATGTGATGATTTAAGAGTTACTATATTCAATGGTAAAATTTTTAATGCTGAGAAAAATTTGAATAAAGCATTATTTAAGAAGTTAAATCAATTAAAGAATAAAGAGAATGTGTTGGTGCAATGTAAGTCCATGGAAGAGTTTGTTAATTTTGTGGTGATGTCTAAATTGATTAAAGTTTCAATATCAAAAATTGTAGGGAATAAGAAATGTTCAGATTTGGAAAATGTACCAATTTGGTTTCAAAATCATAACTATTTAAAAGCGTATAATGATAAGAGTGATGTTTTCAATCCAAGTAGAATATGGAATGATGTTGTGATGAAAGTGGTTGATGGGGGGAAAATTGTGGGTAATTTAATGAATGATAAGAAATCACAAGAAATTTTAAAAACTTTTGAAAACGGGGTGGATGTGTTTTTAAATATTAATAAAGAATCTAAGAAGGGGAAAGTAGAGAAACAACAAGAAGAAGAAAACTCAAAGAAGGATAGTGATGAAGAAGAAGAGGAAGAGGGTAGTGATGTTGAAGATGAAGAAAATATGGTTGAAGTGGATGAAGATGAAATTTTAAAACAATATGAAGGTTTAGTTGCTGCATCAGATGATGAAAGTGCAGGTGAAGAACAATATCAGTTAGATCCAAATGTTAATTATAATGAAGTTACAGATGAAGAACCAAGTGCTAGTGAACCAGAAGAAGAAGGAGAAGAAGAAAGTGATAGTGATAGTGACAGTGAGGATGGTGAACCTGCAAGAAAGAAGGTAAAATTACCTGAATTAATGACTGGTTATTATAGTGGTGATGAGTCAGAATCAGATCTTGAAGAAGATAAAATTGCTAAAGAACAAGCATCAAATAAATTAAAGAAGAAAAATAGACGTGGTCAAAGAGCACGTCGTAAGATTTGGGAACAAAAATTTGGTAAGAAGGCAAACCATATTCAAAAAGAATTTGAGAAACAAAGAGAAGAACGTGAACAAAGACAACGTGATTATGAGGCTCGTGTGGCTAAGAGAGCTGCTAAACAAGCTGAATATGATAAGACTAATGCTAATTTGACCCAATTAGGTGAAAGAGGTTCAAGATCTAAACAAGAAGAGAAGCCCAAGCCTGCTAAGGTACATGCAGATCATCCATCTTGGGTTGCTAAGAAATTAGCGGAAGAAAAATTAAAGAATACTAAGTTCACAGGTAAGAAGATTACATTTGATTAAATAGAGCATAAGGGAAAAAAATTACATAAATAAATAATTTGTATAGAGTTGAACTATCAGAAAAAAAGATGTATTATAGACCTAAACCTATTCAGTAACTTGACCAGTTAATGGATCTCTTCTTTTAAAAGTCATCAATAAATCATCTTTGGGGAAAATTGTAGCAAATACTTTAATCTTTTCACTTAATGGAGTCACTTTATGTTCAAAATCTGTATATAAAGCAAATTTACCCAATAAAGCAGCAAATGTAATCATCACATAAGTTCTACCCAAACAAACATGTGGACCACAACCAAATACAAGCCAATTCTTCTTAGCTTCGGACGCCTTTGAACCTTCAACCCATCTTTCTGGAATAAATTCATCTGGATCATCATAAACTTCTGGATCATGTAATGAAGGATACAAGGTTGGAATTAACATTGCCCCCTTTGGTGCAGTATAAGTTGGTGTCACTTGAAATTTTTGTTTTACCACATATGGAACCATTAATACAGGTGGCCTATAACGTAAAGTTTCCTTTATAACCATATTTGTATAAGTCATCTTTTCAATCATATCTAATGTAACTCTCTTTGTTGGATCACCATCACGAACTTGTAATTGTTCTTCACGAACTTTAGCTAAGACATCTGGTCTATCAGCTACAATTTGAAATAACCAACATGCTAAAGATGAAGATGCATCCTGTGAGGCAAATAGCATGGTGAAAATAGCTTCTGAAATTTCTTTATTTGAGAATTCACGATGCATTGTGGAATCACCATTAGCCATTAATTCACACCAGGCATCCATAACACAAATTGGTTTACCACCTTTGGCAATATGATCTTTAGCCATTTGTGCACATTGCTCAAAAATTTTCATTGCCATATCAGCAGTACGTTTACCATACCATGTCTTTGTATATGGGATAATTATAGGGAAATTAACTAATTCTAATGCAGCAGTGACTAAATAATAATCATCTGCAATTTTTCTCGTTTGATCCTCCGTGATATAATTACCACAAAAGGCTCTTAATGAAATAGCACATAAGATTTCTCTCATTTCATGGAAAAACACTTGTGGTTCATACTTATTTTCCTTTGATAATTGAATAAATTTTTCCATATATTTATCCATAACTAGTTCCAAAGAGGGTAAATATTTAGCTAAAGCATTCTTTGTAAACAAACCATTTAGTGATTTTCTATATTCAATATGTTCTTTCCCATCCAAAAACACCCAATTTTGTGGTCTTAAAATCTTCACAGCAACATCCACAACACATGGTTTAACAAATTTACTTGCTTGGAAAATCTTTCTTGATAAATCACGTTGTGATGAGATAATAACAAATTTATGAAAGATTGAAACACATGATAATTCACCACTATACCATTTAGCTTTATATTCTTCAAATTTTGGATCTAGGGATTCTAAAAATGGTCCAATTATTGGATACCATTTAAAACGAGGACCCACTATAGACCCCTTCTTTTCCCGATATGAAACTTGATCCCATATTAAGATTATCAAGATTAAAGTAAGGGATAATTTCCAATATGAAATTGTATTTATTGAATGAATAAAATTATTCAATTCAGTAGATTTTTCAATGTAAGCGGTGCTGTTGTTCATTGTGATTCTTGTTTGTATGTGAAAGGAGGGGAGTGTCGAAAGAATATTATTAAATGTGGGATGGGAAGACCAACCCTGTTTATATACAAATTCGTTGACTGAAAGGAGGTCTACGGACTTAAATCCTGCATGCGATAACTCCAAATGTCACAATATTTTTTATTTTATTTCATTTTTTTTTTTGCTTAATTTTTTCTTGAATTTCTGTCGCATATGTCACAGCGTAAACGAGCAGTTGCAAAAAGAAAAACAGCGATAAATAAACAGTGGAAGCACAGTGAATGAATAAATAAATCTATAATGTCTTTTTGTTTTTATAGATTCTATCTACATGTTTACATAGTTCATATATATTATAACGGGAAGGTCATTTTTATTAGTTGCCCGATAAGAGAGCTTCTATATCTGGTACAAATAATGGATATAATAAATCCAAGATATTTTCTCTTTGTGCCATCAATTGAGCTCTTTCAAATGGAATCCAAACACCTTTTAAATGCATGGATCCAATCTTCACCACATGTCTAATCTTTTCAGCTTTTAATATCCCATCTCTTCTACCACGAGTCATCTTTGTAACATTTAATAGCTTAGTACCATTAATAAAATTATTATCTGCTCTTCTTACTACATTAACACCATTTGCTTCGACTTGATAACATAACGTATTTTCATCTTCCCACATGGTAGTGATCACACCATAGCTTGTGTTTGGCACGGTTCTATATGATGGAACGGGAGGCTTTGTTATATTAGTAGTGGGTCCATTCAATCGTGAATAATCCTCATTAGTGCTACTACTACTATTAGATGTGTTATTGTTAGTATTCGGGACAGTGACACCAGGGGCAGCAGCAGCGGCGGTGTTGTTGGTGGTCATGGGTAGTTGTGGGGGAAGATTAGTAGTATCGAAATAGTATTGTTGTTGGGGAAGTGGTGGACCGGCAGGTATAGCAGTCATTGGATATCCACCAGCATATTGTAGCGGCATCATATTTTGTTGGAACTGATACTGTGGGATATTATTATTATTAGTGTTAGCAGCAGTGGTGGCTGCACCAGGAATAGATGGTGGTGGTGGAGTAGATGTGTTATAATAGTATTGGTTATTAAATTGTTGTGCTTGATAGTATGGATCTGTATTATAATCTTGAGTGAAATATTGTTGTGGTTGTAATTGTGCTTGTTGCTGTAGAGCAATATGTTGAGGTATAGATTGTTGTGGCATTGGATAGTACTGTTGTTGTTGTGGGGGGATAAGCTGTTGTGGGATTCCCTGGTGCTGCTTTGAGGTCATTACGGCAGCACCAGTAGTACCATTACCATTAGTGGTACCGTTAGTGTTGTTATTACTATTCATATACGTCTCGGACATAAGTGTGTTATGAAGTGTATGTATCACTGCAAGCAGAGAATGTGACTGAACCCCGCTAGAAAGCAAAGTATATCATTACATAACCCAACATGACCCAATACAGCTTATATACCCACAGCAGTTCTCTTCGACAAGGACAGCCACTCGAGCAAGAAACAAACAACAACAAAAAAAAGCCAAGCTGAAAATTTTTTTTGTGCGAGGCGAAGAAAATGCAAAAAAAAGAAAAAGAAAAGAAAGATCCGAAGTTTGGCCCAAAAAGGAAATCGAGTGCGGGGACAATAGGCTCCGGTTAGGGTACGGGGGGAGGGCTTGGCTGGAATCGCCCGAGGGGTGCCCTCCTGGAAGGCTGTTGGGCGAGCGGTGGTCAATCCGCGGAGTGAGGACTTGTCCGAAAACAACATCGAAACCTCATTTTAAAAACCCCGCATGCAAAGAACGGGAATTCAGCGATAAACGGTACATTTTGTCTCCATTTTGTGCAAATTTCAGCCGTTAAACTTTCTTTTTTTGGAACATAATAATACAGTAAATAATACATTAAATAAACAAACATACAACAATATAATCATATTATAAGAACACGAACAAGAATGAGGGTTAGGGTTGCAAGAGCTTGTTTGCTATGTAAGAAGAGAAAAGTGAAGTGTGATGGACAGTCACCATGTGCTAATTGTACCAGATATGATCATCCATGTGTGTATCCCAAGGTGATCAGTGGCACTGGTGGTGCTCTTGTTTCTGTTTCTGTTCCTGCTGCTGCTGCTACGGTTCCTGTTGTTCCTGCTAATGCTTTTACCACTACAGGCACAACCACATCTCATGAGGGCATATCTCCCTATTTCAGCTTCTCTTCAGATAAATATAGATTCCATAGAAGATATCAAAATGTTTTCCCTCATTATTTGGGGAAATCTCTTCTATCACAATTATCAACCACTCAATTCTCTTATCATTCTTTAGAGGTTCCAAGAATACAAAATTATTCTTGGAACCTCGCCGGTGGACATTTCTTACATTTGTCCACATTAACTCCCATTAGTCCATGGGATTTTACTAACAATAAACATATTCAATTGGTCGAGAAGATCTTAATGTGGTTCTTTAGAAATTGTAACCCCATATATTCAATCATTCACGAAAGATTATTTTGGTCACAATTTAATAATAGATTCTTACCTTCGCCACACCGAAATAATAAAGAAGATAGATCAAGTAATTTATTTAAATCTATCCTCTATTTAATCATTATCATCTCATTAAGATTTATCGATGGGACAATCATTAATGATCAACAATTACATAATTCTATGGAATCTATGACCTTTGATGATTGGGAATTCAATTTCTTGCATCAACAGGATATGGAAAGTGTATTATTTAATTATTCACATAATTTAATATCAAAATTATCGTTTGAATGGGAATCATTCGAATTGATTCAATCATGGTTATTAATTGCATTCTATTTACGTACATGTTATAGACAAACAAGTTGTTGGAATGCCCTCTCCAGGGCAATAACCATCTGTAAGGGGATGTCATTGGAATTAAATGAATTTCCTGTTAATCATCCCCAATATGATGAATCTAAAGCATGGCATTGTTTTTGGTCCTGTTTTATAATGGATAAATTGTTTTCATTCCAAATTGGAAGGGGTTTCCAATTGGATTTACCAGTGAATAATATGTTACCACCATCAATGGATGGTGAAGGCGAAGATTGGTTCCATTCGGAGACTATACAAATGTATCAATTAAGTTTAATTGTGTATAAATTCCAAAAATTTGGTTGTTTGGAAATGGATGGGATTACATCATCCCAAGTTAATCAAGCCTTGACTCAATGGATTAATACTTATGCTCCTCCTATAGATCTACGTTCTTCTGATGTGGTCACTCTACAACCAATGTCTACGTACCTCGATATTAAATTGTCCCTTCATTTAAGATCTTTATTTCCATTATTAGATCCACCTTCTGATACAATAGTACAAGTCCCACCGTTGGATAAACAGACGTTATTATCAGACGTTCAATTATCACTTAGTTGTCTTACTCACTTAATTAATAATACTTTATTTTTCATCCCATGGGGGACCAATTTATCAAACTTATTCACAATCACACTCATCTCATTAACTTGTTCATTTTGTCATATCCAAACATTACAATACAAGCAAATATTATCACAAATTATGCCCCTTTGGGATATCTTAAAGACCACAAAAGTTTATAACCAACCAGTAATGTTAAAACAATGTGAATGGTCTATTAAGATGTTAAACCACATGATGTCTTTAATCTTACAAGACGTGGGGAACACGTTGAATAATGTTGTGGGTGTAAATCATGGTGATAATACACCAAATCAAAATAATTTTAAACAATTCAGTCGTGTTGATGAAGAACAAGAAGTTGAAGAATTACAAACTTTTGCTGGTGAAATGGCCATTGAACAGGACAAAGATTCATTGTTAACTGATGACTTGTTAGCTAATTTACATTGGTTTGATCAAAACTTCTTATGACGTACTTACGTTCCCATTTAGGTAATTTCCATGTTTATCTCGGTCTTTATTTTTTTTTTTCTTCGAGCAAGTTGAAAAAAAAAATTTGTATTATATAATGTGCAGATTACAATACAAGGAGGGATTGACAGATCTGTAAAGAATAACAAAGATGTCTAGAGTTATTGTCATTGGTGCTGGTATTGCTGGTTTGAAAGCTGCTTCTACATTATATGCTAATGGTGTGCACCAAGTTAAAGTGCTAGAGGCAAGAGATAGAATTGGTGGTAGATTACATACCGTGACTGGATTTGATGGTAAGAGGAAATATGATTTAGGTGCTAGTTGGCAACATGATACGTTATGTAATGAATTGTTTGATGAAGAGGTGGAACTGATGGATAATGGAGCCGATAATGTGGCAGATTTTATCTTTGATGATGATTTTAATATCTATATTGATAAAGAAAGAGGTCGTGTTGATAGAGATCCCGTTATGAGGTTGGAATTTATTGATAGAGAAATTGAAAAATTTACTGATATGCAATATCATCAAAGTCTTGATGTACCAGATATGTCATTCTTTAAATTAATTATTAAATATTTGTTACAAAAGAAAAGATTCTTATCTGATGATCAAATTAAATTTGCTCCACAAATTTGTAGATTTTTAGAATTGTGGCATGGGTTTGATTGGAAATCATTAAGCGCTAAAGATACGTATTTCGGTCACCAGGGTAGAAATGCTCTTGTGTTAAATTTTGATACTTTAGTGAATAGGATTGCTAAGAGTTTCCCTAAGGAATGGATTCAATTAAACACCTCGGTGAATTCAATCACTCGTAAGGGAAAGGAAGTTATTGTCACTACATCAAATGGTGATACTCATATTGCCGATTACGTTATCGTTACCATCCCACAAAGTGTCCTAGAGTTATCCTTATCGAATGATACCCCACAACAAGGTAGAATTGAATTTAATCCACCTTTAAATAAAAAGATTGTGAATGGTTTGCATTCAATTCATGTTGGCTCTTTGGGGAAGATGATTTTCGAATTTCAAAATGTAACTTGGAATGCTAACAGTACTAAGATTGTCACATTAGCACAATCTTCAGATAAATTTGTTGACTTAATTAGGAATGGTGAAGATTTAGATCAATTGGTTAAAGATTTGGATGAACTTGATGCTACAAGTGAAGAAAAGTGTTGGAATCATCCATTTTATTTCATTAATTTCGCTCAAATTAATGGAACACCAAGTTTTATGATGTTAATGCAAGAACCTGTCACTAACTACATCGAATCATTGAATGGTGATAAAAATAAGATTTTCCAATATTTTCAACCTATCTTAGACAAGATTATGTCAACTTTCAATAGTGGACCTGTAATTAATGGCATTGACTCTGACGTTACAAAAGATTCAAACCATGCAATTTTGAAAAATATTATTACTTCGAATTGGACCTCAGATCCATATTCAAGAGGTTCCTATACTGCATGTAAACCAGGTGATGATGGTTGGGATATGATTTTGGCCATGACCGAAGGACAGGACTCGAAAATTAGATTTGCTGGTGAACATACCGTTATGGATGGTGCTGGTTGTGTATACGGTGCTTGGGACAGTGGGAAACGTGAAGCAGAATACGTTGTCAATAACTCTTTATGAACTTTGTTCTATTTATTTTATATGACTCTTCTTTTGTATTAGCGAATATATTATATAGTGGGGTATATATACTGTTGAACTTTCTTTTAACAAAAAAATACATAACTATATAACATAGAACCCTTCTAAATCGTTTAATAACCCCCATTCAGAATCTGCACTTAAAAATTCATTATTATATTTCATCAATAATTTATCAAAATAATCCTCTAAATCAATATTTTCTAACAATTCAATATTACAACTTGGTAATTCAATAGTTAAAAAATCCCACCAATATTCTGATGGTATTAATTTATGTTTAAATTTAATAATGGTCTTTCTTCTCAATGTAATATTATTTAAACCTTGATAAAAAAATCTTTCAAATGGGATTATATCAGTTGGATGTTTTGAACATGTTTGACAAGTACAATCAATTAAAGAACATTGACAACCAGCATTGGAACAATCTGTAATATCATTGGGTCCCGGTTTTGAAGTGTCTATAATATTTGTCAATGGAACACCACTTTGCATAATATATCTATTTAGTTCATCCTCATTTCTATGAATTAAGCAATTAATACATTCACATCCATCTTCAGGACACGAGCAATCTGAACTTAAATACAGTCCCTTATGAGTAAAAACGTCAACAGATAATTTTTTGGAATCTAAATCCTCCTTTGTTGAGAAATTGACAGAATTGTCTCGCTTTAACAAAGGTGTAGTAATTCTAGAAGATTCACTAGAATCTATTGTAGTTGGTGGAGACATTATAATATCTTGTACAGTCTCACTTGGGGTGATATGATTTGGATCACAACATTTAGATATTTTCGGTATTGTATCAGAGTCACTAGTTAATGCAGAGTCCAAAGTAGATGAAGGCTCGGGAGAGTTTTGTAGTGAGGAATTGATAGGTTGAGCTGAAATGTTTCTTAAAAATTCCTTCTCAGATAAATATTTCACCTCATCATCGCCACCGTCTTGGGAGTCGGGACCTTTCACTATAATTTGTAATTTACCATCTACCACCATTGCCTTTTGAGTCTGTTTAGCTTTAATGAAAATGATAGGTTGTGCATCCATTTTCTTACAACAATTCTCATGTCCTGGTGGGTGGTCATGTTCATCGCTCTCACCATGCCCATCTTGGGTCAACATATCGTCACAGGAGTGTTTCTTGGTGGATAACTTCTTTCTTTTCACCCTCGAAGTGACATCTACCATAATAACATCTCTAATATCCACCGGGGAAGGTCTCCCTCTGGTTCTCACTTTCACCAACATTCTACCAGTGTGTTTACAAGTAGACGACCTGTGACCTCTGATACACGAGATACAAGCATATTTATTCCCATTATAAATAATCATTTCTTCTCCTTCTTTAACCGTTTC
Organism: Monosporozyma siamensis; assembly: GCA_003708905.3. Taxonomy (NCBI): domain Eukaryota; kingdom Fungi; phylum Ascomycota; class Saccharomycetes; order Saccharomycetales; family Saccharomycetaceae; genus Monosporozyma; species Monosporozyma siamensis. The sequence continues at coordinate 108,024 of PPOL03000017.1, forward strand.
CTAACGCTTTTTCCTTGCAAACTTCGAGTTCTTTCAAAAGTACTCTGCAATAAATAACACCACCACTTATAAAACCTTCTGTTATAAGCTTCAGATGCCTTACACAGTTCTTCTAGGTCACTGTGAAATTGGCGATGAGATCTTTGTTTTACAGTGATTTTTAATCTTCTCGAGCTAATTTGAAATATTTAAAATAAGCCGGAGTGGAATATTTCCAGAAGGACAGCCAGAACAGCCGGAAGGGACTGCAAAAAGACCCAGAAGACCCAGAAGGAAAGCCAGAAGGAGATGTCCAAGACCGCCCAACGTAGACTTCTGAAGGAGTACCAACAATTAATGAGAGATCCACCTCCAGGGATCGTTGCAGGTCCACAAAGTGAAGACAACTTGTTTCTTTGGGACTGTTTGATCCAGGGTCCCACAGACACTCCATATGAAGGTGGTGTATTCAATGCCCAATTAGAGTTTCCACCCGATTATCCACTGTTGCCTCCCAAATTGACTTTCACTCCAAGTATCTTGCATCCAAATATTTATCCCAATGGTGAAGTATGTATTTCCATCTTACATGCTCCGGGGGATGATCCAAACATGTATGAGTTGGCTGAAGAGAGATGGTCACCTGTACAGAGTGTGGAGAAGATTTTGTTAAGTGTGATGAGTATGTTAAGTGAGCCTAATATTGAAAGTGGGGCCAATATTGATGCATGCATTTTATGGAGAGATAATAGACCTGAATACGAGAGACAAGTGAAATTGAATATCTTGAAGTCGTTAGGGTTTTAAATGGAAAGGTATGTAACTTATATATATATGTGTATAAAATATGATTTATTGTTTAATGAAGATGTGATTTAATTAAAGAGATGATGGAGGTTTATTTCCCAATGCAAAAGCCCGAAAAGACAACATCTAACACTTCATCCAGTCCAACTGCGTCACCAAGGATCTTACCAATACCATCAATAGAATATTGTAACGTTTCTGATAAGATGATCAAGTCATGAGAATGAATTGTTTTATTACGAAGAAATTCGTTGATTCCATACAAGATATCATTAGTTAGGATATCTTTCACTCGTTCTGACATCATTATAGGTTCAACACCCTCTTGTGAAGTGGTAAGTTCACGACATTGTTCCGTGAGTGTTGATATCAACTGGGAAACACCATCATGTGTCTTACATGACATTTCAGTGATTATGGGTGATAAGTCGCCAACCTGTTGAGTCAACTGTCTTTTGATCTTTGTAATTGTATCCTTGGAAACCAGATCTGTCTTATTTAGCACTAGAATTAGACCTCTTTCCCCATTCCGAGATCGTATTAGATCAAGTAAAGCTGGAGCAATGGTTGGAGTAGTGGCATCGATAACTAATAAACAAATATCACCTTCATGATACCGTTGTTTAGCTCTTTCAATTCCAATTAATTCAATTGAATCAGTACTTTTATCTCTAATCCCTGCAGTATCCACAATTATCACTTTATATCCATTCATATCGATAACACTATTAATTGAGTCTCTTGTTGTACCAGGTATATCACTTACAATTGCCAAATCTTCATTGGTAATACAATTTAATACAGACGATTTCCCGACATTTGGGGAACCAAATAAAACTAATTTGACTCCGTTAAGTAACAATTTAGATTTGTTTATTTGGTCAATAAAATCAATGACTTGTCTCTTCACCAACTTCACTTCAGATTCAATTTCCGTCAATAAATTAGAATCATCCATATCATTATCCTGTGCAAAATCAATTAATACAGTTAATTTGGCCATAGAAGAGACCAATTGTTGTCTCCACTGATTAAAAAGTGTCTTATTTTTACCATTAAAACTTGACAGAATAGATCTACGTTGTGTCTCAGTTTCTGCATTAATTAAATCATTAATAGATTCAACTTGTGTCAAATCAAATTTACCATTTCGAAATGCACGTCTTGAGAATTCACCTGGTTCAGCATACCTAATCTGTACTAAGTGATTAGGATCATGTAACTTACGAATGGATTTTATCATGGCGTTAATAATGGCTTCTCCACCATGAAGATGAAATTCAATCATATCTTCACCAGTAAAACTGTTTGGTTTAGGGAAATATAAAGTTAAAGGTGAATCAATTAATGATTGGTTAGATGCCCCCATGGTAAACACATCCCTGAGGTGAGCATATCTGGGCTTCAAATCTCTTGCAGTGCGTCCAGTTAAGGATTCATAAATATGTTTTGTTTGCGAGCCAGAGATTCTTAAAATGGCAATGGCAGATTTTGTACCTCTTGGTGTAGAAAGGGCATAAATTGTAGGTACTTTCGACACTATTTTGTCAACTCCTTTCATTCTAAGGTTGGATACGTCAAATGAGACAATACATCCTTATTCTGTCCCTGTTTATTTTTTCTCGTCTCTTCAATGCTGTTTCAAATCTTTCAATACTAATTTTGTCATTATTACCCAAATAAAAGTGGGAAAAGTAGTTAATATTAATAATATAAGAGTTATGGTTTATGGCCAGTATTGGATTGAGAAGGTTCTTCTCAGTAGGAAGTGACCCGGTTTAAAAAAGAAATGGACGAGTCCGGAATCGAACCGAAGACCTCTCCCATGCTAAGGGAGCGCGCTACCAACTACGCCACACGCCCGTAATTTCACGTTTTTAAATTTTTTAACCTGTTATTTTTAAATCACAATTGTGGTCATGTGAATTTAAGCAATTGTTGAAATTATGAACAATTCATGATAGTTCCAACAAAACAAAGACAATTTCCATTATCTAAATCATGTAGTGGAGTTTTTATAATATTCTATACATCAATTACCAGAAGAAATACTCTCTTTTTAACATATTTAATTTAATATATTCCTGAAATACCAGGATAAAAAAATATATTTATACAACTCCTTTCTACACAAGATATACAACTTCAAGAGTTATCGTTTAAATTTATTATTTCCCAACAGTTCCCCATTTTAATCCTGAATTTATATGATTCTTCTGGTAGTTGAGATCTTTGTGACCAGACATATCCCTATACGAAATATGAAAACGGAACTGTTTCTTTTAGCTCTAAATATGAAGTATATACTAATTTATAAATTATGTAACATGTAATTTCATTTGTTTTTTAATTAATTTTTATTTTTTTAAATTTTACTTTTTCAGTTTTTCAAATCTTTGATAAAATCTATATTGCCTAATAGGGAAAATATCCTTTATCAATAATATTATTTTTAATCAATATGTTCATATTCTAACATGTTGTGCTGGAACTATCTATCATAGATAGTTCATAATTTCAGTGTATACTGAAAATACTTTTCACGTGACTTATGCACTTTTTCAGTTTTAACTTTTCCCAAAGAAGAAAAACTTATTCTTCTATCAAAATTAGAAATAATGTCACAGCTTATTAAATGCTGTCTATATATATATATTATTATTTATCTCTAGCTATTACTTTTAATACACCGACTGTAAGCATCTAATAATTTAATATGTCTCTTTCAGGTGAAAAACCTAAGAACTTTCAGCATGTTGCTTACACAATACTATGTCTGGAATTAATTTTTGTTTCCCCAAACCTTATCACATTTGTCCACCTTATGATCCCTGTTAAATATTATGCTACACCATTTTTTATAGTCCATATGTCATCACTTTCTTTATTATGTCTTTCCATATTTTGTTTTAGTCCAATATTACAGAAACAATTACATAAAGCAAGTTGCCAATTCAACTTGGGTGATAGATTTGAAATAACTCGTGCTTCAGCTAGACAAGAAGTCTTCCATAAAAGGTCAACATTTTGTCATATCATCTTTTGTGATTTTTTTATCTGGATATGTTTAGTGCTTTTTTCTCGGTATAGAGAAGCTGGGGATAGTTTAATAATCTTTCCAGCGACTCTTTTGCTTTCAGTGTTATGTATGTTTTCAAGTTATCACGGATATGCGGGTCTTTCAACTCCTGATGAGCCAAAAGAGTTTAAGAGTAATCTTGTTACAGTCGAAGAGTAGACAACTAGCAAGGGTGATACTTTCAAAATCTAGTTACTTCAAAACGTATCCCTTAAAAGCGTTCAGTAAGATAAACTTTAGAGAGTATTCAGAATAATATTATCATAGCAAAGATCATATATATTATTTAAACCAGAAGAATTAGTATCCTGTTACCATTATATTTTAGGTGGATAAATGTTACAAAGATTATTTAGGTTAGAAGTAAGACATGGATAGAATAGTTTAAGGCTTTCATCGTCCCTGATATTTCTTTGAAATTAGACGTGTAAAATATGGTATCCATAGGTGCTAATAATTTGTATGTAAAATATGGGCTTAGGAGGCTTACGATACTTCCTAGCTATATCTATTCTATTATCTAGTCTTCTTATTTACTTCTGAGTCGATATATATATACCTATGTATTTTTGAAATTACTTTGGAATCAGGATGAGAAATAGGAATGGTTTAATCTACTTACTTATATATGAAACAGTTCTCTGTTTCTTCTTTTCCTATCTTTTCTCTCTAGTTGATTGCATGTTACTATTTTGAGGGTCTTATAGGGTTAATTTAATTTTCTGTTGATTTAATCGCAAAGGTTTACTTCTCGAGAGTTAATTATTAACCTCAACTTGTTGTTACAATTTCCCATAGTATACTTTTACTCTAGGGTACTGGCCTTAGTGTCCCTTTTCATTCTATTGGGTTAACTGAAGTGTTTCTTAAAAGGCAATAATTAATTAGATTGCGTTTCGAGAGGAGACTTACATCACAACTCTTTGCCATAATTAGTAATTTATTTTAGCAATAACTTATCTTTAATATAATTAGGTTAGTATGTTGTTAGTATGACCTCAGCTCTCTTTCCTGTACTTTCTCAATCCCTAATTATACTTTACTCTAGAGGTTCCTCGTGTTAGGGCAGTACTTAGTGAATTTTATCGTTCTTCAATTAAGGCCCTCTCCAAATGAATTGATGGCATGATATCACAAACAGCATATATATATATATATATATTTATATATAGTGTTGAGATGGGTTATTAGAATATCTCGAGTGAAACAGCAAAATATGGTCCAAGAAGAATCCATCAATGAGAGTCAGTTGACTTACAAGTGTCAATATGGAATTGACTATTTTTATAACTTACAGAGATATCTTCATTATTGCGGAAATATCATGAGTATCAGGGTATAATTTTTTGTATTATTAGTTTCACTTCTTTTTGGCTTTTTTGGGTCCCCTTTGAGGTGCTTGGCTATTCAAGTTACACATGCTTTTTCGTTATTCATATGTCATTACTTTTCTTCATTTACTTCATCATGTTCTATATAGAACCAAAATTATCTAAGCACTTGCATGATGTGGGTTGTCAATTTAATTTAAATGTCAAAATTATTAAAGCTCACTTTAATAAACCATATATTATTGATAAAATAATAAGGTTTTGCCTTGTTATCCTTTGTGACCTTTTAATCTGGAGATATTTAGTAATTAATGATTGTTATAACTTACCAAAGAAAAGTATGGCTTACGTAAAATTTACGATAGTTGCTTGTTTATGTGCAATAATATGTCTAACTTCTAGTTGGTATGCAGCAGATACTCAGGCAATTGACAAAGAACCAGAAGAGTTGGAGAATTATATCATTAAAGTTCAGAATTAGACTCTATAGTATATTCAATATTGTATCTAGTTTCTATCTACTTACTGAGTACTTTCAAAGATAGGTGATTTACCTTCAAGAAATGACTAATTCACAGTACTGCCCTGGTTCCTTTTCAATTCATTATAAAATACATAAAGTAAATACCAATAATATACAAGTTAATGCAACTAATTTATACTTTATAATTCTCTTTCTGTTAAAATTAAAAACGTTTCTTTGTAATAAATTCATATTCCTAATGTCGTTTGTTTGATTATTTATATTGGATTGTTCTTGTGAAAGGAAAACAAGTCTAATAGTAGTTTTATAAAATAACTATATTCTGTTGTGTCTCAATCTAAAGAAGATTGTTCTCCTCTTTTTTTCCTACAAGGTACATAAAATAATTTCATTATAAGGACCGAACATGAAGATTATAATGATTTGCGTGTTAATTGATTTCCGCCATAACTAGAAAACACCAATCTCTTGAGGTTTTAAGGAGTATCAATGGATAATTATAACCTAGCTAGCTTTGAATATACCTGTTGAAAATTAGCCCACATAATTATATTTATATATATATGGGACACAATAAATTCATGTAGTTTATATCCCTAGTTAGCTCAGTCATTATACAGTAATTGGGTTGCAGTGAAAAGGTTCTAAATAAAAGATAATAATAGATACTTCTATATGTAGTGTAGGTACTATCAAATAAATTACAGATGATCTTTTTCCCTTAAACAACAATATGTTATTTAACTTTATATAATTATTGAACTCTAAATAGTAAGACAAGTTATATATTAACTTAATATCATTAAGTAATTTCCCCCATAACCTGAAAGCAAATATTGACCCCTCCTTAAGGAGTATTATCAGTAATAATAGTATACTTAGCAATAATTCCCATTTTAGAATATAAACTTAGAAAATTTCCTTATTTGAGGCATTGTTTTCTTTTTGGTTACCTTTAGAAAGTAACTGATTTGGTTTGTGAATAAAAATACTGTAGCAACAAAAACTGAAAATCCTCCAGATAACCACCAACAATACACATCCGACTTAGCAACATGTTTGTGAAGGAACATTACTGAGGCCACATATACACTGACAACAAACAACAAGACAACTTTTAATAAATGGTGGCCATACTTTTCGTCAGCTTTTTTGACTTCGATAAAAAGTTGAGTGGTCGCAAAAGCAGTGGCCGCTATGAGCCCTACTTGAGACATCTTAATCTTTAGTGAGTGGCGGCCTCTATACAAATATAAAAAGACCTTTTGTTCTAAAATAAACAACTTAACAAGTTACCATTAAAAAGGATGTTTTTTTTACTCCGAATTTCTTATTTTGGTTCCTGTTTTTATACGTTTTTAATTTAAGCGCCAGAGATTTGTTTGAACGTGGAAGGTGATGTTTCTAACTCTTCTGCTCCGAAAATTTTGGTTGCTCGGGTAATTTTTTTGTGGATTAATTTTCTTATCTAAAAAGAAAGCATCAATCAACTCTGCTGCACAATGAATGAGGCATCTGACATAACTACTAATATAGTCACATATCATATAAATATGTGTACAGAGAGACAAGACAGTTAAGAAATCAACGTACTGAAATGTCTGAAGAATCCCAGCAAGATCAAATTAAAAAAGAGCTTATCGAGAATAAGAAGTTGACTTCTAACCGTCAAACTGCAATTAAACACTTTTATAGGTTACAACGATTTGCCCGCTTTTTTGGTTATACAGTAATATTTGTGGAATTACTTTTTATGACACTTAGCCTCATCTCATATATTCTCTTTGTAGCCCCTGTTAAATATTATGCTACACCATTTTTTATAGTCCATATGTCATCACTTTCGCTATTATATCTTTCCACATTCTGGCTATCTCCAATATTAGACAAACGATTACATAAAGCAGGTTGCCAATTCAACTTGGGTGATAGATTTGAAATAACTCGTGCTTCAGCTAGACAAGAAGTCTTCCATAAAAGGTCAACATTTTGTCATATCATCTTTTGTGATTTTTTTATCTGGATATGTTTAGTGCTTTTTTCTCGGTATAGAGAAGCTGGGGATAGTTTAATAATCTTTCCAGCCACTCTTTTGCCTTCAATGTTATTTATGTTTTCAAGTTACCATGGATTCATGGCTCTTTCAATTCCTGCTGAACCAGAAGAGTTTAAGAGTAATCTCGTTTTAGTCGAAGAGTATAATACAAAATAAATTGTTCATAATGTTGCTGTTTTAATTACATCTTTGCCACTATTCATAAGTATTAAATGAACATGGAAGCATAGACTACCTTTCCGTAAATATCTACACCATCTTATATGATTTTTTCCTTACTAAAAATTGTAGGTTACTGATGTGACAGAATCATACAGTTTTGTATGTATTTCTTTGCAGAACCACCGGGGATAGCCTCATTACTGTTATTTGAAGTGGTTAATAGTGAGAAAAGAAATTTAAAGAAAATAAGAGAATACAATCTTAAAATCATTTCATAGATGCTGTTAAGTATTTCTTTATTTTATATATTTTATCTAATAGCAATAGGTATGAAGGCAAATAATATCTGTATTAGTTATGTGGTAACGCTAAATAAAATATAGTATAATGGTGATATATTAGCTATATTTCTGTATGAATTGAATAATCTGGTCTTAAAGGAGTATATAACTAAGCTATAGACGAATAACTAACTATATAATTGGTTGCTTTCCTTCTAGTATAAGAATACTAGAAGAAAGGTGTATATACGGAATGCTAAACCACGAAAACCACGAGAATAGAATAACGGTAACTTAAATAAGGTTGGTGTTAGAAGACAACTACACAGTGCCCCGGAATGTAAAACAGTACTTAGATCCAACTGTGTACCGGCATTTTCTTGTATGAGATATATTAGAGCAGCCACGTAAATGTTTCTGACATAATATAATAATTCATCATTTGTTAAGAGTCTCATTTAGTATCAAGCACTAAACTTTCATTTAATCACTGTATTCTACAAAACTTTAAATTCCAAAGCTACTCGACATAAATTTAGCCACGCAAGTTAAGATAAAACTACTTTCTACAAAGAAATTAATGGTTTATAACACATTCCACAACTTTTAAACCCTCATTTATACTTGTTTTGGGTTAATCTCGTACTTTTACTCTGTAAATAGTTTTATTAAAAAGAAAACAACCAACTTTAAAATTAAAGCACTATAAAAAAAGAGACCAAATATAGTGAACATCAAATTAAAAGAAACATAAATCACACCATAAAAAAGCCATAAGAAGGGGTTGCTAAAAGGGTACTGTGAATAATTGAAGCAATGTTAAAAGCATATCGTGTTTCTGGTCCACAACTGCCTAAAATTGTTCTATCAAGGGGCAGTATATGTCGATATCGTCATCATTTAATAAGATCCATCCATCCATCACCATCCCATTCTCGTGGGGTATCTTACTATTCTACCACTACTGCAACGAGCACTCCACAACTGGATACGGTAGAACCCACTTCTCAACTACAAGAATATAAAAATTATTATCAAAATTTACAACAAACCCTTCAAAGTCTCCCCCCAGAAGTATGTGATACATCCTCTGGATTGGTCACATTACGTAAAAGGTTGAATTTACCTAAAGAATTCTCAACAACTTTACTTTCAAGATGTTTAACCTGCAGATCATCTAATATACCACCCTCTAATGATAACATCATGACAAAGAAATCTGGGTGGAAGCAACAACAACAGAGAGATAATTATGGATTAAATATATTTGGTAAGAATTTACTTACATTCCAAACGGTTAAATATCTCCTGGAGAAATATCCTAGATTACCTACTCCCGTATTAAATGTTGCCATTAATGCATACATTTCAGACGAGGTACTTGCATCTATTGTAAAATCATGGGGGGTGGAAACTGAAACACAAACAATAATGGAAAGATTCCTTCGAAATGAACCTGTTAATGTCACACTGGGTAAATTACGATATTTCAATAATTCAAAACAAGCTCATGATGGTATTGAATCCATTTCAAAATTAAACTTCTCTGAAACTGCTGCATATTCTTTAGTGATTAGAAGTATAGTGGCTACAATTTGGACCATTGATCCTCAATTAGCGACAAATTTTATTAATGATCATATTTTGATTGGAAGGAAACTTGATATCACCAAATTATTTCAATTTGAACAACCAACAAGAGAATTGGCCAGATTATGTGAAAGAGAAAAGCTAGAAAGACCAATATCAAGATTAATGGCCGAGTCAGGACGATTATCTAAGAGTCCCGTATTTATAGTCGGTGTGTTTAGTGGACAGGAGAAATTGGGAGAAGGATTTGGTGCATCTTTGAAAGAAGCCAAGGCTAAAGCTGCTGGTGATGCATTAATGAAATGGTATTGTTATCAACCCACTACTGATCCAAATCAAACCACTGTCATTGATCCTGGAACCATTATCGTCTAATGTATTATCTTATATAAATTGTATATATTTAACTTGTAAATAACATGCGATGAGATAGAAATTTCAACTTGAATTTAAAGATTGAATCATTAAAGGAAGAAGAGCGTTGTGTGAAGGTAACTGACCAAATGTTGGTGATTGATTCTGTGGTGTTGTTGGAAGTGAATTATACATATGAACTGGAATTGGTCAAATCGTGGCAAAATTATAATGGTAGGAATCCCAATCTGGTTTGTCAATTTTATTTGTTAATGGGTATTGACTCAAATAATGATCAAATACATATTACAAAGGGTATTCATATTCCCAAGGGTAATAATACAGATGTAGTAAGTCGCCGAATCCAACTTTTGAATGTTGTGAACCAAGTTGAAGGGTTTATTCCAGTGGGGTTATTGATTGTTAATCCTCAACTTAATCTAGACCCACGGCTAATCGAGCAATTAATTGAAACGTTTGGAGTTAAAGTTAAATTTGAATATGAACCTTGTGTAGTGGATAATAATTTATGTGTGGATAAAGAATTGAAATTGAGATGTTTCACGTTGAGTCGAAGATGGATACAATCTGATTTTAAGCTTAATGATGTATCGATTGATTTAAATGTTTCACAATCAGATACACAATATCATGAACATAATGGGAATGAGAACCATCATCCAAGCAATTATGAATCATTTAATGAAGAATCTATTAGACAAGAAGAATTGATAAAGAGAATTATGGGGAGGGTGGATATAATGATTGACTATTTGAAGCAAAATCCCGTATCAAATGAAGAAATATTGATTAAGATCTCACTATTAATCAAGAGACTTGAAAAACCAAGTACTAATGATATCAATCTTGAATTAATGGGTATTGAAAATGAAATTAAGACTTTACAAATTATTTGTAATCAATGGGAGATTCTTAATTAAAATCATAACATCTTTATACACAAACTTATATATTCTATATCAATAATCTACGTATACTATTACCTAAATTTGTTGGATCAGATTCATTATAACCCAATAATATTTTATTTGTCATTGGACATTTACCTTTATTTTCTTTCAAATATTGAACCATACATGGATAACATGCAATACAACCTGTTTCAATTACACATGGATTTGTAATTTCATTATGACATATGATACATTTCGAAGTGTCTTGTTTTATCTCATTATCATGATTTATTGTTGGTTTAGGAATATATTTATTTAATTGGTTTAATGAATTAGTTAATTTTGTTGTTAAATTCTCGTTATTCCACCATTGATACACTTTTAACAGAAATAAGAAACTTGGGAATAAGGTAGATCCTATCCATAACAATTTGTCTTGTATAATAATTTGGAAAAGACGTGTCACTTTATGCCAAAGGTATATGTTGTTTAATCTTTGTCTCTTATTTGTATCAACAACAATCGAAGAGCTTTCATTCTTTGTGGATTCCAATGTGTTCATACGACGAGTATATTGAATGTCAAACAAAAATTCCAATAAAGTTGTATGTAAACCATGATGCTGGGATAAAAACTTTAATTTTATTAGAAGATTTAGTAAGGAAAGTGATCTTGTTAGATATGGATACCATTTCACTATAATTTTCTTCACACGATCCTTCCAAAGTTGATTTTCTTCATCAACATTAGCAGTAGTAGTGGTAGTGTCATTGGCTCGTTGGAATAATGATTGTGTTTGCCTTATCCATTGACCACATTTATTCGATAATTTTTCATTCAAGTAAGGGAGCCATACTTCTTGTGCCATTAAAACCATCCGTTGCTTGTGTGTTAATCTTAATAATTGAGGCCATGGATCCTGAGGTGGGATTGTGATATTATCCTTATTTAAGATTGATTTCCCATTATATTGTTGTAATCCATAAAATTTATTAATAAAAGTAGAGTCATAATGGGTCAAATGATACCATTGTACTACACTTTTCAACACTAATTGGGCCCATTCATCAAACCAATTATTTATTGCAATGTTGAAACGAGTGGGATGTCTTTGGATCCAATATTTGGTTAAGATGTACCTTATTGAGGTGGGTAATAAATCATTTATTTCGTTAGCGGAGAGGATTTCAAATAATGTGGGAGTAGTGGCATCAGAACCCGTGGGGCCCACTGAGGGTAGATTAGAGTAGAAGCTCATGGCTGGTCTAGTGGCTTCCAGTTGTTTGTTCTCTCTTTGACCTTCTTACAGTGGCATTAAAATTATTTCAGTTGCCATTTTACAAAGAAAAAGGTGATTCATTATGGACAACATCCATAGAGAGCAAGTCCAAGTAAAAGAGTTATTTGAGTGTAGAATGTGTCTTGTCAGGTGCTTTAGTGTAAAAACAACCAACCATACAAATTTGGTTCATTGCACTTACAAGTTGTTGTGTTAGCATGATTTACGGTGGTTAACCCCGCTTTCAACCAGGAGATAACTTCTTGCAAGGGTATCCATAGTAACATCCACGCCACATACAGTATTTGTTAAAGATGATGGGGAACTAACTCCCAATTAACAGTAAAGTTTGGAACCCTTCCACGTACAATGTCCCTATGTTTCTCTATAACACCGCTGTGGCAAGATGAGTCAGAGAATAAGCACATACCGTAAATGATGTAACAGAAGGTTTCTCAACACAGCTCCTCCCCCCACAAAGTTAACAGGTAATAAAGCAAGGAGAGGGCCCATCGATGACTTGTCTCGGTGTCAGGTGATATTTCTTCATCCCCGTTTCCTTGTAAATAACAGATCATACGATACTACGTCATTGCTTGGCGAATAGCTCACAGAGTACAGAAACGCACCAAACAGACGGCTACACATCACAAACAAGCTCAATGAAAACAACAACATCTCATGGAGTGTTCGACAAGCTTGCAATTTGGTGCTCTTCTGTTGGGATCGCTGTCCCTGACAACGCAAATATAAATAGTGGGGCACATTCTTCGAGAAAAATTAAGATCTGAATTTCGTTTTGATCTAGGCTTTTTTGACCCCACTGTTGACACATAAACAAACCAGATCATCACACATCCTCGAGTGATATATTATATATTATAGATGACTACTGCTAGTGATATCCCTGTAAGATTCTGGACTGGTGTTCCAGGTACTTTCTGTTCCTACACTGCTGCTGTCCGTTGGGCAATTATTTTACAAAATGCTGTCGATGACATGGCTAGTGAATTGAAGTCTATTGAATCCGATGAATCCACCTGGGTCAAGGACAAAACTTTAACTTTACAACAAGGTAATATTATTAAATCTCAATTAGTCGCCATGAGGGAAGAAGTCGTTAATGATGCTTCTTTACGTCAATTTACACCCGAAGAATTGGCTGTTGCTAATGTACAATCCTTCAACGACTATTTAGAAAGTTTCAAAAGTGAAGGTTTGAAATGGAACCATTCTGAATGGTTATTCTGTGAAATCTACATGTATAGAAGAGTTAATTGTTATTTTGCTTTACAATCTGAATGGACAAAATTTGATATCTTTAATTTATTAAAACAATCCACTTTTAAGGCCTCTTTACACGGTGTTGTGGAATTAGCCATTAGATATAAGAATCTTTTACCCATTTGGAAGGAAAATTCTGGTGCTAACAAGGAGTGGGATCTTTTAGAGATTCTTTTTAAAGAATTCTTGGAAATCTCTTTATGGGGGAATGCCACAGATTTATCCCTTTTAACTAATGCTACTATTGAGGATATTAAATCTATCCAGGGGGCTAAAGCTAGAGAAGCCTCTGAATCCAAGATTGTTGTCAACGACACCAAACTGGCTTGGGAAACCATTGTCAATGCAAATAAGAACCGTACTGGTTCAATTAGAATTGATTTTGTCTTGGACAATTCTGGGTTTGAATTATATGCCGATTTAATGCTTGTTGGTTTCTTATTAAACACCGGGTTAGTCGACAAATGTGTCTTCCATGCTAAGGACGTCCCATACATGGTTTCTGATGTCATGATCAAGGATTTGGACTTGTTAATCCAAGATCTTTTAGACAGAAAGTTTTTCCCTACTGGTGATGCTACTACTTCAGAATCTCAAGCCTTGGACACTTTTGCCCACGACGTCACCGACTTCCTCAACACAAAGAAACTATCCATTGAGGCTGACCCATTCTGGACCACTGAGTTAGATTATTGGAATTTGGACCCAAGTGAAACTAAATACCATGGTGACAAGATGCATAAGGAATTATCTCGTTCCACTTTGGTCATCTTCAAGGGGGACTTAAACTACAGAAAATTGACCGGTGACAGAACCTGGCCACGTACCACCCCATGGAAGACTGCCATTGGTCCTTTAGCCCACAGTGGTATTCCTACATTAAGTTTAAGAACCTGTAAAGCCGATGTTCAAGTCGCTTTACCTGAAGGATTGAACGAAGAATTATGTGCCCTTTGGGAAAAGGACCACCCAGGAAAAGGTTCATGGTGGAGTACCAGTGGTAAATGGGCCGTTATTTGCTTCTCCGATGGGAAATAGATAACCCTTTCTCTCCTATTAATAATACATAGATATTACTACTTTATATATAGTGAAATTTCTTATTATGAATAAAATGTGAAAATGATATATTGAAAAATTCTTTAAATAGTGTAAATCACTGCTTTTAAGCCCTCAAACAGGGGATATATCACTATCAGTTGCCAAGTTTAATAATGTCTGTTAGCCAGGAATATGACTCTATAATTACTTTGTACGAAACAAAGTTGCTTCATAGTGGTTTACGTCAGGATTCAAAACAATTTCAAGATCAATTGAATGAAACTATATATAAACTCATCAATTTAAGGAATAAATTGTTTAACGAGTTAGCCCTTTTCAGTGAAAATGAAACATTAGATGACTTAACCACTTCATCTATTAAGTTTTTGTCCATCAACTATCATTTAGGTCTTTTGGGATCAAAGAAACAAAATGTCGTTAGCGATAATGAAGATCCCCTCAAGTCAAATAAGTTGAAAATATTGTTCTTACAAAGATCAATTCAATTGTATATGCAATTCTTAATAATGTTGGATAATTATGGTATCTTGGATAAACATTTATCTCAAATTATAGAATCCTTTGACGATAATATGAATCCTAAACTGGAAGAATTATATAAGCAACCAAAATCTGCCACTGATATTAATAATGCTTATGTCAAGAGACAACAAAAGATTGAAATGAATCGTCATACTAGAGCCATGGAGGAACAATTGAAAAGTTTGGAATCTCAATATAAGCAAACACAACATGAATCAGATCAAGATATTTCATCTAATGATGAAGAGTTGTATAGAAATCTTTTAATTACTAAATTGAAGACACTAAGTTATACTGCATTCAACGAAATTGAACAATTGTTATATGAGTTGGAATTGTTGCAAAATTTTGTTAAGATGGCTCCAACTAACGATAATAATTCACATCTCAACGATAATGATAAGAAAAACGATCCCACAGGGTTCACAGACAGGTTAGAAACTATTAATAAGCCTATCCTGTCTAAGACTGGGAAAGTGTTAAGAAATTTCACACTTGTCGATCAAAGACAACAATTAAAGGATAAAGTGAAAGGTTATGGTCAATATGGACCTACAATGTCAGTAGAAGAATTCTTGCAACAAGAATTTGAGTCTGGTAGAGTCTTACAAGGTGGTGAAGAAGAATTAAGACAAGTACAACAAGTGAAAGAAGCTAATGAAGATAATTATGATGAAGATGATAAAGAAACATATAAAGCAAGAGAGTGGGATGAATTTAAAGAAAATAACCCTAAGGGAAGTGGGAATACTATGAATAGGGGGTAAATATAAGTAAGCTTATAAACCATTATTATTGTACATTTCTTTATTTATTTAAATGTATATAATATATACTTCTTATAATTTTTTGAAATCATCCTTCAAATCTTGTAATGATACAACCATATCACCATTCACCAACCATTGATCATAAACAGTGTCAAATGTTGATAATATATTCATCACAATTAAATAACATTGTTTCTGTGTTTCAATATCTTGATGAATACCATGTTTAATATAATATTGATATATGATCTCAGCAGCTTCCCTCTCACATTTGTTGACTAATCTAAAACTGTAAAGTTTTTTGTAATCTTTCCAATCTCTAGTTTGTTCAAGATTATGCAATAACAGAAAATCTATAATATGGTAATCTTCATGAGATAAGAAGTTTTCATCGCCATTATTGTTATCCTTACATAGATTCAATAATTTGGCAAAAAATATTGTATTACCATTTTGTGAATCTAAAAGTGAACTTAGATATCTTTGTCTTTCTTCTACAGGTAAACAAAAATGACTTAATCTTAAAACATCAATTACTTCTTCATACATAGAGAAATGAAGTAATAAATCTAATAATTGTTGATGTTGAATGGTGGCAATATCGAATCGACTGATATCATTTGTTTCGTCATGCATAGCGATATCAAGAGATTTTTGCACTGCTCTCAAAGCTAACTTATAATCGTTGGCAAATGTGGCAAAAAGACACGATATGTAATAATTACATCTCGCTAATTTAAAGTCTTTACTTGTAAAACATTTCATTAGATCTGACCACATATTATTACCATATTTCCCGTCAATGATGTTACGTAAGAAATATGGTAGTAATTCAATTGATAAATTAACATAATCATCATGAAGTTGGAATAATTCAAAAGATGCTTCATAATCTCCACATACAAATAATAACATCGCCTGTAAGAATTCTTGTACTTTGTTACCATGAATATAAAATAATGTACCGAAATCTTGAATAAATGCTCTTAAATCTTGTTTTGACTTATCTAATGGATTAATTATAACATATTGTTCAAAAAATTTCCACATATATATATTTGAATCCACAGGTAATGAATAAATTTCTTGAATGGCATGTTGAATATAACTGTTCCATTCTGGGTATGAATTAAGTTTACTTCCATGACCCAATTTACTTGTTCTCTTAAAAATTTCATCTATTAATAAATAATCATTTTGTTGATGTAATTGTAAAAACATGGATTGCTTATAGAATAGAGTTAATAATGTGTTTAATTGTTTTTCAAAGATAGAATAATTTGAATCCAATAATACAAATGCTAGCAGGATATTTAAAACAAATTTATGTTCAATACTAATACGTTGATATAAACTTTCAACAGTGACAATCTTACCCAATATAGTAGATGTTAGGGCTTCGATAAAATTATCCCTATTATTGTTAGCCAAAACATGATTATCGATAAAATCATTCATAGAACTAACCACATCAATGTTATTCAATTCATTAAATAAAAGTTGTAACTGATTGATATCGATTTGTGTTTGTAGAGTACTCTTAAAGATTTCGGCAAATTTTTGGGGTAATGAATGTTCCTTAGAGATTTCACCAGTGACAACACCAATAAAATGGTTAGCACAATTTAATAACGTTTCATTAGGTATAGATGTTGTGAATGCATTCAAACTTTTCAAAAATTTTACTAATTCAAAATCTGATCCATCGGTCTCCTCAGTGATATTGTAGAAATAATTTTCAATGGAAGTATTAACTTTAAAGACGGAATGGTTATATTTTTTTAAAGTATTGACAATAATAACTTCATCTTTGTAAATGGATAAAGATGACACATCGTCACATTGCTTATTAAGATCTTTCAATATGGTTTCTAAATTTCCTAAATATTCTAAATTTTGTTTCAGATTATTTTCAAAATTGTCATTATCTTGCTTAACCACAATATTATTTTGACTTAAGATATCTTGTGCTCTTTGGAATGTTTCATCAGAGTAACGGCTTTTCAATCTAAATAACATTCTGTTATATTTATTATAATCCACAATGTTGTTTTCCAATACCAAGTCAAATTGTGAATCAATTTCATTTATTGATTGATTAGATGATTCCACCCATTGTGAGTCTTGTAAATGTTCATCCACAATATTTAATAATTGAAGTTTACTAGCATCCCCACTTTTCCAAAGAACAATCAAATTAATGAAACTACCAGATAAATTTAAATCCAAAGGTCTTGATAATTTCATATCAGCCAAAAACCAAATTGAAGAGGAGGATAAACTACTAGATATAACTGATTTAATGCTAACTTGTAAAACGTCTGCATTATCCACAAATAAACTAGCAATTTGGAATTTACCATTTTCATAAGGTGTATAAATGGCAAGGAAATTGTGGTAACTAGTCAAATAGTTACCAATGATATCATATGTCTTATTGGCAGATTCAAAATTTGGTGGTAACAGATGAATATTTTGAATTAAATTAAATGTTTGTAGATCCCAAACTTTTAAATAAGCAAATTCAGTTAATGTGACTAAATATCTATTTTGGAATGTCACACAACTTATAACTTTCCCATGTGTCTTGTTCTTTTTGAATACTCCAAATAGATTTTGAAGATATGATCCATCATTAAATAGAATAGGTTCAAAACTCTTATCTGGAAGGCTTTTCAACCCTAGAAGACCGCCATCAGATAGAAACACCATAGAAAATTCAGGATTGATGGTATATAACAAATGAGGAATTCTCACACTAAAATCGTATGGAGCATGCGCAATAAACCAATCGTTACCCAATTCCACATTATTACCATTTACAAGTGGATCAAAAATGGTTAAAGGCAATTTAATAGAGATGAAAAGACCATCTTCTAAGATCATATTTAACATCAATGTAACATTGTCTTGTAGTAGGATGGATAGAGTGTGTTGTTTGTTTAAAAGACTGGTATAAAGATGGATGTTCACTGCCTTCAAAACATTATTACCGGTTAATTGATATAAAGTGATGGAATTGAAGCCGGAAGAGAGGTGATAACACATAATATTGTGATCAGGTAATTCTAAAGTATTGGAATATGCACTATCATTGATAGAAATACCCTGTTCCACCGGATTTGTCTCATCATTTGAATGTTGAATTCCATTATTTGTTGGGTCTGGTAAGTATAAATCGATAACTTCTTTTTCTGTTTCTTGGAATTGCAACAAATTTGCATCAATCTTGGACAACAGAACCGCCATAGTTGCTCGAGCAGGGGCTTGCTTAGTTGTAGTTTACTGAATGTTTCCTGGTACTACTATTCAAATAGTGCTTTAAATTTTTCGATGCTTTCTGTATACATTTTTTCTGCAAAAAAGTCACGTGGATTTCAGTAATATATTAGTATATAACATATATGATAGTTATCCATTGGAAGCACGTACTAGATGTCCGCAGTTTCCAATTTCAAGATATCTTCTCCCAGTGATAAGAAGATATGCTTTTCTCCCAAAGTTGTAGCTTCAATGGTGATAAGATATGGCCTTTCCTGTTGGTTTCCGGATGAAGATGGTAAAACGACTGTATGAGGGTACTGAAAAAGAATATGGTCGAAATCTTGTAACTTCCTTAACTCCACTAATCCATTATCATATGCAACACCAACAAGATCATCATTGTACTTGAAATATAATGACGTGGGTCTGTTAACTAAAGTTTTCTGTTGGATAATTCTCTTTTGTTCAAAGGAATAAAATATCAGATGTCTCTTCAATTGAATCATTAGTTTGGAACTTTCTTTGTTCAAATACAACTTAACATCATCTGTGAGTCTCTTCTTGGAAATATCTTTGTTCATATTCACAGTTTGTAGAATCTCTCCATTGAAATTGTAAATGATCAATTTAAATGGATTGTTGACTACCACCATAAATGACTTTTCGGTAATCCCTAGTATAGCAGACAGACATCTTTGAATCTTTATGTTATATCTGTGAGTGATGCTTATATCGCTGTCATCATTCCAATCAAATTCAATGATATTGACCCCAGTGTGTGTCGTTAGTAGCAACCATTTATTTTTAAAATCTGTAGATATTATGTCTTCTTCCAAATCATCATCAAACAATGGGAATTGTTTCAGTAAGCTGTTTGATGCCAGGTTCCAAATTGATATATTTGCATTCAAGATAAACATAACAATTTCCTCATTAATCCAAAATATTCCTCTGACCTCAGCTTCATTTAACAATATGTCAAATGAAACCCCCATATCACGACATGACGAATCATCTTCAATTGAATAATATTTCAACTTACCATTCAAAGTTGCCAAAATATGATTCTTATAAGCTTTTAATACTTGGACTAACGAGGGTTTAACTTCTGTCATAGGTGGAAGCGATTGGTCCTCTTCTTCTAATTGAACCACTTCTGTAGTATCTGACTGTAAATCATCGACATCCGATATATTATTATTATGATGGGAATCCATTTGTTGGATATGCTTATCAGAAGCCACTATAGGACTATCCTTCGAGAGCAAAGATTCAAGATGTTGTCCATCGGTACTTGCCAAATCACTATTTATTGGTCTATATTCCCTCATGGGTATATTGTCATCCATATCTGCATCTAACTCAGTACTAATAGCGGTTTCATCTTTAGCCTTTGTATTTAAATTCAAATCTTCCATTTCATGCAATGGTAAATTCCTATTTGTTATCGTATTCAAGTCCGAAGTAATATTAGGCCCATTCAACAAATATATGATCTCTTTCACGTTCTCTTGGACTCGTAACCTTGAATCCATCAAAGCTTCAATATCTTTAGAATTTTGTCTCGACGTGATTTGGCTACCAATAGATGCTGTTTCAGAACTTGATCCGAAATCCGTCTGGGATTTTAATATAGCTAATTTGTGACGAAGATCTCGATTCTCACTCTCCAATTTATTTATATACGATTTCATTTCTAATCTTTCTAAATCCCAGGTAATTCTATCCCTTTCATTCTTAGTAAATTCTGTTTGTAAATAATGCATAACACCCGGTAGAGTGTAATGCGGTTGATTGTTGTAATTATTCATCTCCCAATTGATTAATTATGCTGCTTTCTTGTGTGTTTCTCCCTGCTTCTTTTGGCAGTTTCCCTTCGCAATCACTGCTGAAACCTGTTTTTATTCACTTTGAATCAAATTGCAAATTGTTGAAAATAAATCAAAAAAGTATAACAACGCGGTTCGAATGAGAATTTAAAGACAGTAATAGCAATTTTAATTACAAAGTGATATTTAATCTTTAAATGATGGTAAAATTATGCCATTGATATATAATAATAGTAATAATAATATATAACACAAATTTATATTAACCCATATTGTATACGTTAAAAAATTATGTAGTTTGTATGTTTGCGAATAGGAATCAAA
The DNA here is from genome assembly GCA_003708905.3 of Monosporozyma siamensis. Classification (NCBI taxonomy): domain Eukaryota; kingdom Fungi; phylum Ascomycota; class Saccharomycetes; order Saccharomycetales; family Saccharomycetaceae; genus Monosporozyma; species Monosporozyma siamensis. The sequence goes on from PPOL03000017.1 coordinate 129,395, forward strand.
CAGTATTCCCAAACACTATATGCATTCATTAATAATAACCTCTTGAAGCTTGAGAGGAATAATCGTAACCGGAATACCCACCGTATGGTTGTTGTGTGCCTTGTTGTTGTTGTGAACCTTGTTGTTGCTGTTGTTGCTGTTGTTGTTGAGCTTGCATTTGTTGTAATTGATAATATTGTTGATATTGTAGTTGTTGTGGAGTCAAATTGGCTTGTTGACCTTGAACATTTTGTTGAGTTTGACCTTGTTCAGTAGCACCACGTTCTTCACCATATTCTTGTGTGGTAGTACCATCTTGACCGGCAGCTGGAGCTGAAGCTGGTTGTCTTGATTGATCAACGTCAACTTGAGCTTGTTGAGATTGGTAATAGTTGTTGTAAGCACCAGTAGCCTTTGGTACACCAGTGGCGGAACCAGCAGCAGCGGCACCAGCGGCACCAGCACCAGTAGCAGCAGCACCGTATGGATATTGGGCACCAGCAGCATTCATACCGTATTGTGGTTGACCGTATGGGAAAGATTGTTGATAGAAATGACCGTAATATGGCATGGAGAAATTACCACCGTATGGTTGTTGTTGTTGTTGTCTGTTCATTTGAGTTTGAGCGGAAGATGGAGATGAACCATTGTTGGCAGTGGATAAATCAGCAGTAGTCATACCTGGAGTAGCATTAGATTGACCAGTGGCGGCGGCAGCACCAGTGGTATCGTAAGCACCTTGGAAATTACCATATTGAGCAGCTAAAGCGGCTTGACCACCCATAACACCTTGTGGTTGATATTGCTGATATTGTTGATATTGTTGGTATTGATTATATTGTGGATATTGTTGTTGACCATAGGCAGCAGCATAAGATTGAGAATCGTACATACCTGGATAAGTGTAACCTGGGAATTGATTTTGGTACATGTAGTATTGCTGTTGTTGAGCTTGTTGTTGAGCGGCAGCGGCAGCAGCGGCGGCAGCAGCAGCTTGTTGTTGCTGTTGTTGTTTGGTGGCAGTAGCAGCGGCTGGAGTTTGAGCAGCTGGAGACACTTCAGTGGCATTGACAGTTTCTTGTGGAATAGCTTCTTGTTGAGCTGGAACGGCAATAGGAACAGAAGTATCTTTCTTGACTTCAGCAGTAGCGGCTGGAGCAGCTGGTTCTTCCTTTTTAGTTGCTTCTTCTTCCTCTTTTTCTTCTTCTTCTTCTTCTTCTTCGGATGATTCTTCTTCACTTGAAGATTCTTCTTCTTCAGAGGATTCTTCCTCTTCACTGGAGGTTTCTTCTTCTTCGCTAGAAGATTCTTCTTCTTCACTTGAAGATTCTTCCTCCTCCTCTTCTTCTTGTTTTTCAGAAGAGGAATCAGCAACTTCATTAGCTTCTTCATTTTCAACGTTACCAATTTCCTTCTTTAATTCAGATAAATCTTCTAATGGTTCTTGTTTCTTGACGACAGCAGGAGCCTTTGTCTTTGGGGCGGCAATGGCAGCCCAAGACATTTTCTTTGGACCAGTAGATTCTTGTGTAGTGGTAGTAGTCTTATTTTCTTGTAATAAAGATGGAGTTGGAATAGACACAGAAGGAGATTCAGGTTCTGCTTTTGATTCTTCTTCTTCTGCTGGTGTTTCTTCATGAACTACCTCATGTGTATGAGTAACCACTGGGGTGGAAGCTTTCTTCATATCAGAAGAAATAACATCAGCCCAAGAACTCTTATGAGATACAGCTTTAGTTTGAACATGAACAGGTTTCAATGGTGCTTGTTTATTGTGCGCATGTCTCTTTGTAGCTCGTTGTTGTGTATTTGATGATGCATTATTATTATATTTAGAACGTCTATTATTATGTGAATTTATATCATCAAATTGATCATCTTGATGCGTTATATTTGAAGATATATTATTATTATTGTTATTTGTGCTAATATTATTACTTGTAGAATGAGGATATGATTGTATATGAGAATCTAACGAGTTATCGAATTGTTGTTGCTGTTTTCTATCCTTTTTAGAAGGTTTTTTAACTTCATCCCATCGAGTGACTGCTCCAGAGGTGATTTTATCGATTATAGTTTCTAAATCATCATATTCTTGAACTAATTCAATTAAATCATCCGAAGTCCAATCAGGAAATAATTCAGTTAATGTATCTATTTTATTTTTCACTGCGGGACTTAATTTATTTTTAGAATAAGGCGACATATTTTAACAAAATTGTTTTGTATATATATGTGTTTTTGGGTTTTGTTATTAATCTGTTTTTTGTTTGTTAATATTAAACTAAAAGAGACAGAGTAGTAGGGAAGTAATAAATATAAATAAAGCAAAAGAAAGTTAGTGGAAGATAAATAGAAAAAAAGGTGGGGTAGAATAAGATATAAACTGTGTAAAATGAAAGTGAGTTGTTGTTAAGATATCAAATTTTAAAGATCCATTAAAAGTAACGTTAAAGGTGAAATTCTCAGGACGTTTCAATTTTCCTGCAAAAACGAAGGAAAAAAAGAAAAAATTTCAGCTCCGACAGGGTAACCGCGCTGTCGCTTTTAACGGCCGGTCACGTGGTGGATTTACGTTTTTGCTCCGCGGAGCAGACGTCGAGGATTCCGCGGATCTTGCCTGGTCTGCCAGGGCTATTGTTCTCTTTTCTTTTGCCAGATCTCGAGGGCCGGAAAAATTTTGTATAAACAAGCGATGATATCATTTTTTTGATAGTTATATGGCTGTGTTGTGGTGCAATTGGCTAGTGGATATATATAGTGGTGCATACTGTTATAGCTATTGCGAGAGAGTATAGGTGAAGTTGCTCCAAACTGTAAACACAAACATGCTTATGCACTCTGGGAAGCGTACAAAGATTCCTCACAACTGGTGGTTTCTACTCCCAATTATTGCATTTGTTCCCTGGTATGGGATGTTAATAGCCATGTTGGTCTGTTGGGCTGCTCAAGGTCATCCAATGTATTGGTTCATGAATGGACCAAAGGCAACTCCAATTTATATCTCAGATATCGGTGCTACTAATCTGAGACCCCTTTTCATCTCCTGTGCAGGATGGCAAGGATTAGGTTATTTTCTCACTCTAATATGTGAATATTGGCAACGTGGTGGGTTTAAGAGTCACAGATATTTAATGGCCCCTGGTTTCACAAGACATGAATCTCGTCTTTTCTTTGCTTCTGCTATTATTGGTGGATTGGGTGAAATTGCCCTATTGATGTGTTCTATATTTTCCACTGCACTATATCACCATGTCCATCTTGCTATGGTTGGTGTATTTGTGGTGTTAATGTTCTTCTCTGTATGTTGTCATTCCACGGCATATTTCATAATGGGTAAATATTATGCCTTACTTCATCCATTGGCAAACTTACAAGATTCAGAAATTGATTTGCATAATGTGATAAGTAATCGTCAATGGAAGGGTCACATATGGAATAAATATACTCTGAGTGCAACTTTTAAGATGATTTGGTTAACTCTTGCTGTCATTTGGGCAATTTGTTTCGGTGCTATCTCGGATGATTCAAAGAGTGCTTGTTTTGAATGGTTATTAGCATTTTGGTTTGGTGTATTGTTTGTTATCTTGGCTATAGACTTCTATTTGGGGTCAAGATTTAGAACTGAATCCTTGTATTTTAGATCTATCCCAAGAGAACAATTATTACAATTTGATAATTATAGAAGGTTGGTGGAATATGAGGATTCAAGCGAAAGCATGACTACTACTATAGACAAGGCATGATTTTACTGCACCCACCCCTGTACTACTACAATATAATAATAACAAAACATCCATTAATTTAATAAATAATATACATACATACATAATCATTTCATACCCCTTTTCTTTTTAATCAAAATACTTCTTTAAAATATCCAGTATCATTACTTCCAGTTGGTGAAGCTTCATTTGCAGGCTCTGGATCATCATTGTTTGTTATTGAACCTTGGGAAAATCCACTAAATGAAGGAGTGTCATCTTGTTGTGCTTCATCCTCAACTTCTTGTTCTTCTCCTGTATTTTCAGCTTCTGTTACTTCTACTTTAGGTATGTCAGAGGTCGGTTCTGTTTCATCCTTTTCCACTGGCTCTTCAACTTCTTCAGTAGGTTCCACAGATTCTTCCTTCTTTAAACCAGCTTTTTCCAAGAATTCATCACTAGTCATACCAAACAAGGCCTTAACTTTTTCCTCATCTAATTTTTCATCGCCACGAGCCTTTGATACTTTTTGCATTGCTTCTAATAATTGTAATCTTTCCTCTTGTAATACAATATCAATCTTTTGTAAATCATTTTGACGTTCATTAATCATGGCACCGATTTCTAATTGTTTCAATTCGTATTCTTTATTTGACAATTCTAATTGTTCCTTCACTCTTTGTGCACGGACCATAACATCTTCTTCTAAAGTTTGATTTAATTCTTCTTTGTCTTCAGTTAAATGATTTAACAGAGATTCTTCTCTATCTTCACGATTTTCTTGTACCTTAATTAAATCAGTGTATTCTTCAATCTTATGTTTGTGAGAATCAATGACATTTTGCAATTTGGTCATATCATGTAATATTTCATCATATTCAGTGGATAATTGTTCATGTTTCTGGGTAGCAACTTTCAATTGTTCATTGTATGGAGCCAATAATTCACTTTGTTCCTTTTCCGCTTTCTTAATATCGTTAGCCTGATATTTCTCCCATGAATCTAATTCTTTATTAGCTAAATCCTTTTCAATGGTCAATTTCATTTCATTTTCTTCCTTTAAATCTTCTAATTGTTGTACCGTGTCATCATATTCCTTTTGTTTAGCATCTAATTGAGATTGAAGCTTTTGCTTTAATTTCATATATTCTTGAGATAGTTTGTCAGATACCTTTTGATATTCTTCCTTATGTCTCACTTCCATATCTTGAACAATCTTAATATCATTAGCATCCTTCTCCTTTTGCATTGCCTTCCAACGATTCAATGTATCATTATATTTCTTAGTTCTTTGTTGGATTTCCACATCTGTATCACGTTGTTGTTTTGCCGTGGTATCAATTTCATTTAAGATGGGACTCAATAAATCCTTTGAAATCTTTTGAATATCATCAGGTGATAGCCATAATCCACCCCCTAAATTAATCTTATTTGCGTATTGATTACGTTGTTGATTACGGGTATTTGCACGAGCTTGCGCAAATTGAATAGCGGCTTTATTATATGAATCATTTTGAAAGATTCTATTTTCTGCTTCTGCTGTTTCAATTAAATTTAATTGTTGATCTACTTTAGCTCTTGCTAAATCCAACACTTGCTTAGAAGTTAATTGTTTTAAATAAGTTTCTCTTTCTTTCTTCTTTGCATCAATTTCATCATCGATGTGGGAGGTGAAATTTTTATCTTTCACTTTCACAGCTGCATGTTTAGCATCATGAACTCTTTGTAAAAGTTTCAATTCATGTTCATGTTGTTTTTGTTTACGTTCTAATCTTTCCTTGGAATTTTGTGTTGTAGTCATGACTTTTTGCATTACACCATGATTAATTTCAAATTGTTTACGATCTTCAGGTGAATTCGAGACTTCTTTACGTATACCATATTGAAAATTTTTTCTTTGTGGATCCCATCTCTCCTTGATGGTTGAACCTGCTTTCTTTTCTGCATTCTTGTACAATTTAGACATGTTTGGTTTGGGGTTAGTTAATGATTGTGTTCTGTTCTCCTTGGATGAAGGTGGAGACACAGACATTGACTTACGTGTAGCAGAAGCAGCAGAAGAAATTGAATAAGTTCTATTGACATTATTAGAAGGTACTAGAACCGGGGCTTCCACATGAGACATTGAATATGCCTTTGAGGCTGCAGATGCACCAGCACGATTAGAGGTAATACTCGAGGTACGTGAAGACATCTTTCTTTGGTTGTTTAAGTTTCTCTTACCTATACTTCTAGCAGCTTTATGTGCATTTTCATCAATCTCTCTTGTATAAGTTGGTTGGTTCACATGAGATAAATCAGCTAATGAGGCAGCAGCATCAGCAGAGGTCTTAGAATCAGCCACACCAACAGAATGAGCCTTTGCAGGGGATTTATAGTACCCATATTTCAATTTAGCTCTAAATAAAGCTTCTTTCGATAATGGTTCTCCAGCATTTTGATAAATCTTATTACCATTGGCATTAGCAACAGCAGTAGAACGAGTAGAAGTGGTAATTGAAGGGGACCCAGTTGTGTTACTCTTTGTCCTCTCCGGTAAAGCAGACACCAAGGACATTATAGGGTTATTTGATTGTTTGTTCGTTATGGGATGTTGTTCGAGGATAGAAAACCGCCAGATCTCTTCGAGGACGCTTTTAAATAGTTTCCCTTTTCTTGGGTGATTTTCTGTGGCAGGCGCGCGGGGGAGTTCTGCTGGGACAATAGAAATCTGGTTGCAAACGCCGCTTGTTTTTTCTTGCGGGGGCTGTTATGTACTGTATTGGTTGTGCTGTGTTGCTGTTCTGGTGACAGTGTTGGGTGTGTAGTATTGATATCTTGTGTAGGTGAGTATTGGTAGGGTGATTGTATAGGCAGGTTTATTTTGAGGTAAGGCCCCTCCGAAGAGTTGAACCTGCGACAGAATATTCCGGTTTAACCAGCTCGACCCAACTTTTCCCCGGAGATCGCCCGAGATTTCCCTTTTCGGCAATACTCGCCCTTCGTTTCCCTTTTGGGAAATACCGTCAACATTGGAACTGTTTTTTTTCTTTGAATTTCACTTCTCGATGGCATTGAAGGAAACTACAATTTGTTAGGCATTCTGTGCTATGTTCAGTGACTATATTATTGGGGTATAACATACTTGCTACAATCATATTTTACTTATAATTATACGTATACCAAGCTTATTAAAAAAAGTACTACAAAAACATAATGAGCTTTGATTTTAAATCATGTTTTTGGGATCCACATGATGAAGGTGTAAATATCCTTCTTCAACATATCTCTAATGGGATTAAATCAATTACCATATTAGAACAATTTTTCAGAACAAGAGCTGAAGTAGCAAAGGATTATTCAAGACGGTTAAGTGCCATTGAAGAAAAATTAAATAAAGATTTAAATAATAGTCCCGATTTTGGTAAATTGAATGATACCTTGCTATCTCTATCATCAATTGAAAAATCCATTGCTCTGGGGTATTCGAAACAATATGAATTTATTCATGGGAAATTATTCAATGAAATTAAATTGTTTGGTGATAATTTGAAAGCTAAATATACCACATTGTCAGGAAAAGTGGAAAATTTGAGAAAGGATAAATTTGATAAGAGGAAAGGCTGTGAAGATCTTGCAAAGAGGTTGAAAGATGCTGAAATGAAGTATAGAGACTATAAGTTGAATGAAAATAATATTATTGGTACAAAGAGAGCAGAACAAAATAATAGAGAGATAATTAAATGGGAAACAAATGTGAAAGAAATTCATACACAATTGACTGTGTTGAAACATGAATATAAAGCGTCACAAAGGTATTGGTTGAAAGAATGGGCTGTGATTACAGAACAATTACAAGATTTGGAAAGTGAAAGAATAAGTTTTATTCAAATGAGATTACAAGATTTTATTAATATTAATATGGAAACTAGTGTATTAGAACAAACAAAATTAGAGTTTTTAAATAATGAATTGACTACTTTCACCCCCATGGATGATATTACTAAGTTCTCAAATGATTATGGGACCGGTAGATTGAAGGAAAAACATCAACAATCTAGACCTATGTCATATGCTCCATCTTCTTCTCTACACGATCAACAATCTATAATTTCTAAGAGAGAAAGTTACATGGAAAATATAAGGCAATTGTCATCACAATTGCAAAAAACACACATATCAAGGAAGGCTGCTCAACCTCAATCTCAAACAAAAATACCTGCAGCAGTATCACCACTAATGACACATTCCCATACAGGTTTTGCTAGTGAGAAGCCATTACCCGTGGTTAAACAACGTTCAAATGTTAACTCAAATAGATATTCTTTACATGAATCTCAATTACCAAGTTATTCACATAACGAAACAGATATGATGAAACAACCGACAAGTGTGTCTCAACACATTTCCACTTATGACCTTGAATCAACACATGGATCCACATCACAACATAACAAGACACAATCAGAATCCTCCACCACATCAAGTTCATCAAATCCAACAGATTTTACATCACATTTGAATAGACGGAGAAGTATTGAGTCAATGTCTACTTCGGTAACGTCAATGGCATCTAGTATAGATGATAATCAAAGATTTGCCAAATCTTGGAATTCTACTGGTAAGAGGAAGAGAAAATCCATGAGTCACATTTCATCAATATTAAATCCATCTATAACTGCCACTGGAGGTGGTAATACCCCCACTGAAAACACCACGCCAGGCGAACCTACCGCAAATCAAATTGAAACAAGACAAAATAGTACAAATACAATCTTAATGAAATCATTGGATTCATCAAGATCAAACAGACGTAAATCACTGGTAAAAGATCCTTCATCACGTTATGCTATTGAAGATGCTTTATTAGAAATGAATAAATTACAAGGTGGTGTAGCAAAGGATTCTAAAATGGGGAGAATTAACGATAATGGTATTATTGTCACACTGCCTATTGTCACTCGTGCAGGGAGTCCCGTGATTAAATATGCTAAAGCATTGTATCCTTTGTTAGATGGTAGTTCACCAGATGTAGTTAATTTTGATAAGAATGATTACCTGTTGATTACTGAAGAGATTAATAGTGAATGGTATTTGGGTGAAGTATATGATAATGAAATGATTCATCCAGATCATAGGGTAGGGTTGATACCATTTAATTTTATCCAATTATTGGATTAGTGTTTAAGAATAGTTAACACAAAATTGTAGTAATAATAATTAATTATGATCACATACTGTATAATCGCTATATATATGTATTTGCACTAAAACATACGGACAGTTCAAGAAGGTAAAGATTAATGAACGAATATTACTATTAAAGAAACATAGTACCAAGTATATATATGCAGTATGTCTATAGATGTAGTTAATAAATAAATTAATGAGATTTTGTTGAGCCATTTGAACTTTCAACTGATGATTCAACATCTAATTCAGTTTTTTGTATTGGATTCTTCTCCAAATCAAGGTTAGAAGTATCGTGAGTAGTTACATCAGTACTAGTATGAGACTCACTATCATCTTTCCTGGTCTCTTCACTACGTAATTCAGCTTCATATTCTTCAATTTCATCTTTAGCCCATCTTCTAAATACTGGAACTAAAAAACTACCCGATAACACTTGAATACCTTGATACATGACCAAAGGAACCAATAGCTTCCCCAGATGTTCTTTATTATCACCATACTGTGTGGTGATTAATGAGACACCCAATGCTGCGGTCTTAGCGGGACCACAATACATTATACAAATGGCATCTCTTTTAGAGTAATAAAATGGTCTGAAAATCTTGTATGACCAGGTGTAAAGTCTTGTTGATTCGTTTGGAATGGGTTCATGGGGGAACAATTTCAATATGAACCATGGTCTAGCAACAAAATATGATAAGATGGTAAAGAATAAATAACAACCTAGATTAAAGAAACAAATAAAGATAATAGTGACATGAGAGACACTAGTAAAAGATTTTTGATAAAATGCCGTGGAGAAACTACTAAACATGATCAATAATAACATATAGGACCCAACTTTTAAATGGTATCTTTTAAGGAAATCCAAGTACATCTTTGTTAGTTTTGGAGCATAATTTTGAAATAATTGGCCCACAAATAAAGGAACAAAGACAGATAATCCAACTTGTTGCATGACACGTCCATATAATGCCTGCATACTGTTCCCATTTGCTGGATTCCCATATTGGAAATGGTTAGTTCTTGTATACATTTGTGCCACAGCGGGTGTAATAAATCCACCAAATAAATTACCTAAAAACACTTCGCACACACATAATAAATCATTCCCACCTGCTTGAGTAGTCATAATGACATTTGATGCCACGGTGGTTGGACATGCAGCAGTCATAATTAAACCGATAAGCACCCAATCATCTATATTTTTGTTATTGGACACTTTAATAGCGGTACAGAACCCATAGATGATGGATGAAGTGATAAGAAAACTTAGAACAAAGATGACTAGATGAGCTCTCCAATTGGCCATATTAGCCATAATTCTACTTGTCTTCATACTTAACCCCGTGCCGAGAAAGATCCATGCGACACAACCGTACCCAATACTGTATTGACCTTTTATAAGACCACCATTTCTAGCAAAATTTGGGGCAAATCGAGCAATGACAATAAAGATTGCTAAACAGATGAAAAACCATTTACCAGCAATGAATTGTGTTATGGAATGATTCCAACATTTGAGTAACCTATCCTTCCATTTCGAGTTATTATTATTCGATTCACTAACTTGAGTCATCCTGTTTTGTTTGTCTGGTTATCACTTTATAATTATTGAAGCACAAACAGAACTCAACTTCACAGCATAACCCACCAAGTCCCACAACCCTTATATATATATATATATATATATACTACGCTTACGACTGTGGATGACTCCTGCAACAGAATTCAAAGTCCACTACAAATCTTTTCAATTTCAATAACTCATCGCCTCGGAACTCTCGGCATTCTCGGAAGTGCCGGCCCGAGCATTTTATTGGGTGTCCGTTGCAACAAACGGCAAATTTACTTTACAGGGAACTTTTGACCTTTGTCTTTATAAGGAATTCCAAAATCAAGTGACAGTAGGCAGTTTGAGAGAGCCACACTGTAGTGCATGTGTGTGGAGAATGACTCTGACTGCTCGGAAGGTGTTCCTTGGATTGTCCTGGGTCCCCCTGGCATTGGCATTAAGTGACGTGTATCATGTGTCAAAAGTGGATGGTGTATCAATGAGACCCACTTTAAATCCCAGTGATTTGGAACAAAGGGATTGGGTCACAGTGAAGAAATTTAGACCTACGGTAAATTTACGTGTAAATGATGTTGTACTTTTAAAATCACCATTTGATCCTAAAAATATTCTTTGTAAAAGAGTTAAAGCATTACCTTTGGATACGGTGAAGTATGAGGAGGGTGATGCTGATATGATCATACCGAGAGGTCATATTTGGGTTGAAGGTGATAATATTCATTCTGTCGATAGTCGACAATTCGGTCCTGTCTCCGAAGGGTTGATAGTGGCGAAAGTATTATTTATTATATGGCCACCAAATAGATGGAGAGTGAAATTGAATCAATGGGTAGGTAATAATATTGTTATTCATAGTAATAATAATGATAAATAAATTTAATTAAATATATATCTATGAACAATTGGTAAATATATATGATGAGCTATTTATTAGCGATGCAAAGGGGTAAAGTATAGAGTAGCTTATGGTTCAGAAGGTTCCACTACAAGATGACTACTGAAAGTTAGTCTATTGGGACTGACTTTATCAGTATATGTATAATGATAATCATCATGATCTTCTTGACAATCTTCAAAACTGTCATATCCATTCATAAATAACATCTTATTAACACTAGTACAACTACTTGCAATTGATGAAACGTTATCATCACTTGATGTCATATCACTAATTGATTTATTTAGGAATGATAATTTTGGTGGAGCGTCAAATTGTAAACGTCTTAATGAATTATTTCTACTCACAAGTTTTTTCGAATTAAGTCTAAATTTATCTAATTCATTTTCACATTGATTTAAATTTTCATTTGAATTCATGGTCACGTAATTTCTTGGATAACATAATTCAGGGCAATAATCATAAAATGCTTTATATCCACCTTCGAGGATGACAATATCGGGATAATATAATTTGGGGTAATTATCCTGATTAATAATTCTATCACAATTTCTTAAATGTGATGCTAGGATAGGACCACGATGTGAACTAAATTCACAATGAAATATTAATAATGTCCGTTTATCCATCATGGGCTCCTCACTATTTAATAAATTTGATTCAATTTCTTTTGTGGAGGAAATATTTAATGCATCTTTAATATGTCCACCTTGGAACTCATACCCAAATCTATTATCCACTATAATATATGATTGATAATGTGGTTTATGAATCTTATTACATATTATATCTTTCAATGTCTCCACTGTAATTCTAGGAAACAAATCGTTACTCACTGTGTACGTGTGGATTGAAGTACGTGACAATATTTGATCATAACATTTGCGTGATGATATCAGATTGTTCTTTCTAGATATTAATTTATGTTGTGATCTAGTAGGGAGAGAACACACAGATTCATTTGTACCCTTTCTATGATGATTTTTATATGAATGTCTACATGATTTACTTCGTCTAATTATGGGGGGGTCCACTGTAATTATAGTGTTTTGATTCATTTGAGAAAGTTACAATATTTATATTGTGGGGGTCTTGGACAATTTGAGGATTCTCTAGAGGTGGTTCTTCATATACCTCTGTCAAACTTTTTAAATTTATTTATTTTTTTTTTTTTTTTTTTTTTTTTTTTTTTTTTTTTTTTTTTCAATGCCCAAAGAAGAAAGTTGTAAACACAAAAGGATCAAAAATATTATAATTATCTATATATATGAAAAAAAAAAAAATCTATATGATGAGTTAAGGTTGTTGTTGTTGTTGTTGTTGTGACATTGCCAATTGTAATTCTCTTCGTTGTTCCAATGCATGTCTTTCATGAATTTTCATATGTTGTTGTAAATTATCATTACGACTAAATTTTTTATTACATTGTAAACAAGTAAATGGACGTTCTTGTTGATGTATGGATCTAATATGTCGTTTCATATGTTCTGATCTCTTGAAGGCTTTCCCACATTGGTCGCATTTGTACGGTTTATCTTTATCATCTGATCTAATCATATCTATGTTACCGTTTGGTTTGATTATGGTTGTAGATGAAGAGATGATTCGTGATGAATTACCAAAATTTGGGATTGCCATTACTGGGATGGGTTGTATTGGTAAATTGAGTATTGGTGCGGGAGGGATAGTATCAGGTTGTTGAACGTATGGATTCCCCCATTGATTAAATTGAGGATTCATCATTTGTGGATTCATCATTTGTTGTTGTGGAGACATTCTTCCCATATAATTCGCATTTGGATTAAAATTTGGTGGAGGCGGAGAGAAGGCTCTTACGGGGAGCGTATAGGCTGAATTTCTTCTATTTGAAGAAATGTTTGCTACAGAGGCAGACCTTACAGTTCTTTGTGGTAATGATACATAGGATTGATTATTCTTGGTGTTACTATTTAAACTTGTATTTGTTGATCTCTGTTGATATGAACCATTTAAAAACTCGGGGGAAGTGACGACGGGTGGTGGAGGGATGTCTTCATTAAGAATAGTATCTGATGAAGAGATATTACTTTGTGGTGTGACCCCGGCGGAGGTAGATAATCTTCTTAAAATTTCTACATCAATGACTGGGACGGATCCACGATGTGCAGCTTTTCTTATACTATACCTTCTATCATTCTTTGGGGAAGAGGGGGCCGGGATATTATTATTATTATTATTTTCTTGAGGGGTGTCAAAAGTGTCTGTGAAATTTAAATTGAATTCATCTAGGATGGTAGAGACGTTATTATCTTGTTTATTTACCGTGGACTTTGCAGATGGGAACCCAGTCCACATATCGAATTGATGTGAAATTGAATCTCTCGATGTTGGCAACATGGTAGGGACCACGTTATCCATATTTAATAAGGCATCACTATGCCTTCTTGTATCGTTTGAAGAAGAGAGGACATCATTAAATAAGTCATCTAGATTTGTACTTGGTTCATTTAGATACGACTCCAAATTGGTGGTGGGGCTCGGGTCTCTTTGTGAGAATAGATCTGCATTATTACTGAGTGCAAGTGGGGTCTTTCTCTTGGTTAAATTTCTTGGAGATTCAGACCTGGTGGATAACAAGTCATTTAACGTTGGTGTGATTGCAGGGTTGGTGTTAGACAACAGGATATTGCTTGTGGAGGTCTCGTTTGAGTCTATTGGGGTTGGGTTGATATGGGTTGTGTCATCGAACGGATTACTGTTGAAAAATGGATCTATTGAGTCCAAAGCATTTGTCATGTCGAATGGTGAAAAGCCTTCTAGATTATTTTCGTCATTATTAGTCAATGGGATTTTATGTGAGGTGTTTGAATCTGGAGTTACTTGAGATATCATAATATGTGCATTTGCTAGGGGGGGTG